>APFE030264180.1:68750-92426 GCA_000404065.3 Pinus taeda
ATTTATGTAATGTAAAGGAGGTTGCCCCCTCGAAGAGGCTGAATTCTAAGGCGTTGATCTATCTTTTCTATCTTTTCTTGAGCTGGTTTCATAACACCTTTTCCCTACCTTTTTTACCATTTTTTCTCCCATAATCATATCTTTTATCTAATTGTTTATCTTTTTTACCAAGGTATGCCATTTTCTCATGTCACTCTAACTTATGCAGTTTTGATTGCATTTGATGAGAGTAGTTATTTTGGGCATTTTTACTGAAAAAAATGATGAAGAAGAATGTTTACAGGTGGACCTAGTTGGCTAGGACATTGTTATTCCCTTATTCCATATGTTGTGACACTGTTTTTCTAGGATTATGCGACATTGTTACACCATGACAATGACATATAGCTATGTTGTTATTAAAATGTTGACACTTTGTTATGTGCTAGTACAATTATTGGTGCTATCTTTGGGTGTTGAACCCTTGCAAGACTGGCCTCGCCGACCCCGACGACCTCCCACGGTGGAAGAAAAGAAAGATGAGGGAGCAGGAGATCCTTTCAAAATGTTGCTCGAAGAGGCTCTCGAGTAACAAAGGAATGAGATGATGGATAAATTTTCCCAAACCCTTTGACGAGTATCAATGGGTGATGCATCTTCATCTAGCAATCACTTCTGAGCCCTCACCCCCTTTAAGGTACAAGTTAACTTTGACATTCCTACATTTGAAGTCCAGATAGACACAAATGCCATAGATAGATGGTTAAATCTATTGAAAGGATATTTTTTAGTTTATAATATTTCCAATTAGGAAAATATTACTTTTTCACTCGTCAAAGCCGCCACCCACATCAAACATTAGTGATAAATTGTTAGGTCCCTATGATACTAGTGTATTCACTCATTATTTTTGTCAATGTAGCCCCCTTATTATTATTGTTGTGACTATGTAGTCTCCATATTGTTATTATTGTGCCACATAGAAGCCCACTATTGTTATTGTTGTGCACTTACATTATTATTGTTATGTCGACTTTGATTATATTGTGACCCCTTATACTTCTATATATAGAAAGGAGTTTTTTTCATTTGAATCATCCAATAATTGTTCATTTGTGTAATGTAAAGGAGGTTTCCCCCTCGAAGAGGCTAATTTTGAAGTCGTTGATCCATCTCTTCTTCTATTTTGTGATTTGGTTGCATAACATTTGGTATCAGAGCTTTGGATTCTAGGGTTTCACTACTTCAAACAGGTCATTTTGACATTTTCGCTATAATTTTTTTTTTATACAAAGCTTCAGTAGTTGGAATTGAAACCATATGGATCTAAAAGCTTGGTGAACCTCATGTAATAATTTCAGATCTTGTCTCTCTATGTTTTCAGAGATATGATCCGAGGAAGGGTTTTTGCAGGCTCAAGAATTCCATTTGAAACAGGTGACCTTGGGAAAATAGTCATAACTTTCTCTCTGAGTATCGGATTTAGATTTCATAAGAAGTGGAAGAAATAGGATGGACTGTAGTTTGTTGGGTATCATTTTCAGGGCCGAAGGTCGAAATAGTGACACGTGGCACTCTGTACAAGTTCACTCTACTGAACAAGTCTATAATCAGGTCATCATGGGAGATTGCGCATAACTATTTCTTGAAGAATCCAATATCGATAAGACTTGTGGGGTTGGAAACAAGACTTGGAGGGATACCACAAGACGAAATTTCAGACCTTGGAGATTTGAAATTGTAGAGATACAATAGATTCAATATCGAGTTCCTACAAAGTGAAAAAAAGTGTGTAGTTTTCATAATTTGCACAAGTTTTGTTCGAAAAATTAGTTTGAAGTGATTCAAAGGGCACAGTGAAGCATAAATATCATTATTTGATTCCAGAATGACTCAAAGCAAGAAAATGGAAACACCTAGTAAGCAACCAAAAATCTCTACTATGACACATGAAGAAGAGGAAGAAATGCAACATGATATATCAAAATTACGAGACCAAGTGCAACAAATTTCGCTCTCACAAAGAGTAATAAAAAATGAAACCAAAGCTAATATGGATGCTATAGAAGAAAAAATGAAAGGCAACATGGAAGATTTGAAGAATGGTTTAAAATCAGACATAGAAAGTTTGAAGGATGACATGAAAGCTAATATGGATGACATTACAAAGCTTCTAAATAAAGAACAATGGGGCATAATTGCATAATTATGTTCACTAGAGGTTCAATCAGTGGAAGATCATATCGAGCATCAACAAAAAGTTCTCCAACTCTTAAAGGATAGCCTCACTTTGGCGTAGAATAGAATGAAACAATAGGCAGATCAACATCGCAACGAAAGAAGTTTTGATGTAGGTGACTGGGTATTTTTACGACTACAACCATACAAACAAATGTCCCTCAAGTAAGCTAAGAAGGATAATAAATTATCACCAAAGTATTATGGTCCTTACAAGGTGTTGCAAAAGATTGGTACTATGGCATACAAATTGGAGCTTCCTGCATCTTCCCGAGTGAACCTAGTTTTCCATGTTTCATGCTTAAATAAGGTTATAGGTGACAAGCTCCCAGTTCAAACAATATTGCTAGAACTTGATGAGGAAGGAGAAATCATATTGGAACTTGAAGCAGTGACGGAAACAATAACTCGACAACTATTAAATCTATCAATTTCAGAGTATTTCATCAAGTGGAAGGACTTACCCACCGAAGATTCCACGTGGGAGGATGAGAATTTTATAAATAAGCATCCAAAACCACTCAAGTGTTGAGGACAACACTTTTTTGAAAGAGAGGGACATGTTAGGTCCCTGTAATACTAGTGTATTCCCTCATTGTTATTGTCAGTGTAGCCCCCTTATTGTTATTGTTGTGCAAATGTATTTCGCATATTGTTATTATTGTGCCCCATAGAAGCCCAATATTGCTATTGTTGTACCCTTACATTATTATTTTTATGTTGGCTCTGATTATATTGTGACCCGTTAGACTCGTATATATAGAAATGAGGTTTTGTCATTTGAATCATCTAGGAATTGTTCATTTGTGTAATGTAAAGGAGGTTTCCCCCTTGAAGAGGCTAATTTTGAAGTTGTTGATCTATCTCTTCTTCTATTTTGGGAGTTGGTTGCATAACAGAAATCTACTGTGAATAGAGAGATGAGAAGGAACCCTCACTATTTTCAGCCACACACACTTGAAATATTTCCGAGATGTCATCAAGGAATAATATTATCTTGTTGGGAGCTATGAAGGTAAGTACATAAAATGGACCACACTGCGACAGGAAAGGAACCAAGACATGCCATGGTTCACAAATATTTTTCATACCCTTCTCACGAAGTTTGGTATCAAGGATTCTAAGCGGCATCTAGTACTCAAGTATCAGGATTGTCTACACAAATACACCCAGGCAGATATGGACTCCCTAGCCATCTCCTCACTTGGCACTGCATATCGATATGTTGTCAAGATTGAGTAGAAATTTAAATAAAAGAAGTGATACTTTGGATCTGTGAATTGAAAGCAAGGAAAAGGCACCACCACGAAACCATAGAATAAAGGACAAAGCCAAGGTGGGGTGACCCAGGACAACCCATCAATGCCACAAGCAAATAATAGCTCCAAAAAGATGAAGAAGGACACATGGAAGTCGTGTGAGTTCCACAATATCCCCACTCACCACATAAATGAGTGTTGCGCCAAGTAGTCACAAGTGGTTGATCTAAAGCTTCAGAGTCAGATGCATGTTCCAACTCTAAGTAAAAACTTGACAACAGGAAGCAGATTATCGATGTAGATCCTAACACCACCATTTCCACCACTAAGGTTCAAAATATTGAGCCCAAAGATCATAAGGTCTCATCCACTCATAGATGTGGGTGAAGGGTGCTTTGTCGCAATTCATTGTTGATAGCAAGAGCCAAAAGAACCTTATCGCAGTTGAGGTCATGAAGTGGTTGGGCCTAACGATGACACCACACTTATAGTCATACACCATTGGATGGATTCACTAAGGCCGAGATCTCTGTGTTAGCCAACAATTCCGCCTATCCTACAACATTAAGCCCTTCACCGCTGAGGTACTGTGTGAGGTTTCTCCTCTTGAATTTTGTGATTAATTATTATGCCAACCATACTTGTGGTGGAAGAATCGTGTTGTGTATGAGTCCAAGACTCACATTTATATAATTACTTTGGGCAATAATCTATACATGATACCGAAGGTAGTTTCGTTTACTTCCATTTCTTTGATCTTGCTAAGTAATGCAGTAAGATCATTTCCCATAATAGGAAATTTGTTTTCTTTCTGATTCACCCTCAAAGCAAGGGGAAGATCATGGCCATAGCCATGGCCCCCGAGAAGAGTTCCTCCATGTAGGAGAAGGAACTTGATAAGGTTGTGGAAGAATATAGAGGCATCTTCTCCACACCCATAGGGGTACCTTTTCATTGTCAGGTCAAGCATTCAATTTATCTGACTGTTGGGGAACCTCTACCCAATGCGCTGATATACCACCACTTCTTTTATAAAATGAAAAAATCAAGCAAAAAATCCATTATTTTCTACACAAAGAGCACATTCGATCAAGTTCCTCAACTTGTGGGAGCCCAATTATGCTCGTGAAAAAGAAGGATGGGACCTGGAGACTCTGCATTGGTTATCAAGCACTAAATAAAATCACTGTCAAGAACATGTATATAATCACATGGATTGAAAGAATTCTTGAGCAACTCAAGGGGGCCAAGTACTTCAATAAGATTGATTAGAAGTAACTATCACTAGTTTCCAATAGAACCCATAGATGAATGGAAGACAACATTCAAATCCAATGGGGGCCTTTTTGAATGGTTAGTCATGCCTTTTCGGTTGATAAATGTCCTTACAACTTTTAATAAGTTGATGGATGACATCTTATGACCCTTCACCAACTCATTCGTAGTTGTATATTTGGACGACATTCTCATCTTCAACAAGAGTTTGGAAGAACACTTGCAACATATTTGACAGGTCCTTCAAACACTGCAACTACACCAACTATGTGCCAACTTGAAGAAATGAACCTTTGGAATGAACCAAGTTCAATATCTGGTTTGCATCATTCATGAGAAAGGTGTGCATGTGGATCCATCTAAGATGCAAGTCATTCGGGATTGGCCAACCCTGACCACTCTAACAAAGCTTCACATCTTTCTAGACCTTACCAATTTCTATCACAGGTTCAAGTTGGGATTCTCTCATATCACTTGGCCTTTGAGTCAAGTTAGCAAGGGTGGAGAGAAAGAAAAGTTTTTCTGGTCTAATTCTTAACATAAGGAGTTTTTTGAGCTAAAACACCACCTTTGCATCGCACCAGTTCTCACATTCTCATACCTGCAATAACCATTTGAAATTGAGACAGATGCCTTCGACTATGCTATTGGTGCAATTCTCACCTAGCAAGGGCATCCGTAGCCTATCAAAGTGAGACACTATCTAATACAATTCATAAATACCCCACTTATGATAAATAGATGTATTCCATCGTACAAACTTACGAATAGTGGAAATATTATCTTGTAGAGAAGGAGACGATCATCCACACAGATCACCGACCTCTCTAGTTTATCTAGACATAAGAGAAGTTGTGGAACGATTTCCATAAGAAATGGTCCACATATTTGCAACAAATTCATCTAAACATTAAGTACGAGCAGGGAAACACCAATAATGTTGCATATTTCCTTAGCTAATCATCGGTTGTGGCATTGACCACTACTCTCGACTCTTGTGGGCCTGAGACTTTTGGATGGCCACAAATTCACAAAAATGATCTAGAATTGACAACCACATACCAGATGCTAAGGGATGGAAAGCAAATTCCATACTTCCACCTCCAAGATGCACTGTTATGCCACCCAAGACACCTTCGTGCTCCTTCAAGAAATCATGACAAGATGATTTTGGAGACACACTACAATCAGATCACATGACACTTTGGTATAAAGAAGATAGTGGCAATACTACAAAACTATTTTTATTGGCCAAATCTCCAACAAGATGTTGGAAAATATTTTAGATCCTACATTGCCTATTCCATCACCAAGCCAACCATTAAGAAGCAAGGCATGCATACTACTATGCTTACACCTAGCTGAACCTGGGAATCCATCTCCATAGAATATATGTATGGCCTTCCTTCTACAAAGCATGGTAACAATCGTGTATTTGTGGTTTTTGAAATTATTTATAAGATGGCCATATTGGCTCCCTGCAAAAAGAATATCACAACAAAAGCCACTTCCAAACTCTTATTTTGAAAGAGTGTGGGTGCATTTCGGGGTCCCACAGACCATTATATCATATCATGATAGTAGGTTCCTAAGCGCATTTTGGTCGAGCCTATGGTCATTGTTGGAAACCAAGCTTACCAAGTCGAGTACATTCCACCCCCAACCTGGTGGACAGATAGAGGTTGTCACCATGATGATTGTGCACATACTGTAGAAAATATGTGTAGTTTAACCCGATAATGCAATATAAATCAAAGCAGAATACTATAACCTACTTCTACTATCAATTTGCGGAAGCTTGAAGATCGAGCTGAACAATATGACAAGAAGAAGAAGAATTAATGGCATAATACACGTGAAAATACTTTGGGGAAAGCCTCAGCTAAAAACCCCATAACTATTGTATTATCATACATGGTGGAAATACATAAGAATTATACAAAGCCTTAGCTCTCACAACTAGCCAGCTCTCAATACAATCCTCATAGATTCTCACAGGAAATATTGGCTTCTCTCTAGCCTTCCTCTCTGCCCTCCAAGCTCCTGTTTCCTTGCGTTGTTCCTTGTGGATGATTCTCCTCTTACCTAGTGGATGATCTCCTCCAAAACTACGCAATCCTCAAGGATTAAATTCTTGATTGCATGCATGATTTTTCTCCATGAGAAAACACATGCAATTGATAGTACACTGTCCTTGAACATTTATCTCAACTGGGTCTTTCTCATAGTAGACATGCATGAGTTTCTAATGAGGGAATCTTCAATGAACTAGAGTAGCACTAGTTGAGTGCATTAATGCATCAACTGACTATTAACTCACTATTAGTTCCTCAAATAGTTTGGAACTAATTTAACTGGACTTAACTCAGTAAACTGAGGTACCTAATTACAACTCAAATATAACTCAATCTTATCTCCTTAATTTAAGGGATAACTCTTGCATGACTTCAGAAAGACTCCTAACTTGAATTTCTCCAACTGATTAACTTAAAATTAATTAATTAATTATTTCCAAGTAGTTGTTAAGACTAAATTCGATTTTAATTCACAATTTAATTGAAGGACAAATTAAATTAGAATATTCTTGTTGCCATATTTCAACATAAGATTCTTAATCATGCTTAATTTTCTTTCTTCGTGGATGAGGTCCTATGCTAGGCATGATCCTTCTACATGAATACCTTGAGCTATATTTACCATGCTCCTATATTCTAGAAGATATTTCTAACCATGCATTTTGTTCTCATTATAAATGCTACTTCTACATGAGTATCTAGAAATCTATGTACTTCATGCTTCTAGATTTTAGAAGATCTTTCTAGCTATGCAATTTTATTCCTACATGCTCTTATCTACTCAAAATTTTGAAAGAAGACTTTAAGTAAAGACTTTGACTTAGTCATAGTAGAGATTCGAAGGATCTTCCTTCTTTTTCTTCTTTTCTTCTTCTTTCACCTTTTGAGTCATGTGAACTTCTTCCCTCTTTCTTCTTTCACATGCTGCCTGACTTGCAGCCATGTATTCTGCCTCTGCTGAGCTGAGTGCAACCGACCTCCGTTTCCTGCTGTAACAAGAAACTGTCGTTGACCCAAGGTTGAAAATCCCTCGTGATGTGCTCTTCCGATCTAATGGACTCCCTGCCCAATCTGCATCGGTGAAGCCCTGTAGCTTCACTCCCTCTATCCATTTGTACCTTAATCCATACTGAGATGTGCCTCTGAGGTATCTCAATACATGCTTTGCTGCCTTCCAAAACATCTTGGTAGTCTGAACCATTGCTTGACTCAGTTGGTTCACCACATAACACAAATCTGGTTGTGTGTTCACTAATTACATCAGTGAATCCACAAGCTGCCTATACACAATAGCCTGTACCACTTCTCTTGAAGTAGCAACCTCCTTCCTCCAGTTACCTGCTAGAGGAGTTTGCATGGGCTTGCACTTCTCCATGTGGAATATCCTGAGTATCTCGCTGGCATACTTGCCCCGAGACACAAACAACTCCCCATCCTTCTGCCACACTTCCATGCCAAGGAAGCAATGCATGAGACCCATGTCTTTCATCTCGAATTTTCTTGCAAGACACGATCAACTGATCATCACCAGTCAATATGAGATCATCAACATAAAGTATGATGATCAAGAGCTTACCTTTCACCACGATGTGGTACAAGTTCGCATCTACTTCACTCTTTGTGAAGCCTAACCCGGTGAAGTAGTTGTCTATCCTGGTGTGCGAAGCACGAGGTGCTTGCTTAAGCCCATACAACGCTCTCTTGAGTCAGCACACATGCGACTCACAATCGAAGGTCTCAAAACCTTATGGCTGCTCTATATACAACTCTTCCTCAATTTGGCTATTGAGGAATGCAGTATTCACATCCATCTGATGGATCTTCCAACCCATCTGTGTTGATCATGCTAACATAGATTTGATAGAGGAGTACCTTGCGACAATAACAAAAGTCTCATCATAGTCAATCCCCTCGACCTGTGAAAATCCACGGGCAACAAATCTTGCCTTATGCTTCTCCACACTACCATCAACAGCTTGCTTTGCCTTGTGAAGCCAATGGGAACTCACAACTGACTTGTTCTCCAGTCTTAGAACCACGTCCCAAACATTGTTACGAACTATGGAGTCATACTCCTCCACCATAACATCAACCCAAATCAGCTACTGCACTGCTTCCTCAAAGGAAGATGGCTCAGTCTCAAAACATTCCCTAACAATGGCCATGTATCCAGTGTACCTCTCAGGTGACCTCCTTTATATGCGCTGAGAAGATGGTGCTTCCACATTCTCTCTCACATCCTCCAACAATCTGTCAACTTCTCTTGTGTACTTCCGTCCATCTCTGGAAGACTTTGCTTGAGTGGATGTCTCCACTCCTGGAACCTCTGCAGCAGCTGCTCCACATTAGTCTAAGGCTCTTCCTCCTTAGGAACCAACAATTCCTCCCCAGCCTGTAGTTGGAGCTCCCTCTCAAGGGAAACTCGCATGGCCTTCTGCTCATCAAACTTGAGATCTCTGCGAACCACTGTCCTTCAACTAGTAGGCAAGTACACCCGATAGTTGTGAGGTGTATCAGTATACCCCACTTTGTTGTTGGCTCAAGCTTCTTCCCCAACTTTGTTGTTGGCTTAAGCTTCTTCCATGCATCCTCTGTCACATGGCAGTATACCGATGAGCCAAAGATCCTGAAGTGACCCACATCTGGTCTCTTATCAGAGAAAGCTTGCTCTAGTGTCTTCTGTCCAAAATACATGTGCAAAAATCATGCAAAAAACCATAGGTGGGTCTTGTTATCACCCCAAGAAACTCTCCTAGGTTGTATATCAGAGATGCTCGGGAACATTACAAACTCAAAAAATTGTTGGAAATGGATGAATGGAAGGAATGATGCATATTCAAGCCAGATAACCATTTCTACTATGCTTGACCCCAGACATGGGTGAACACTCGAGACTACAAGGCTTTAGACCACCAACTGCTCACAGTTTGAGGATAAGGTGATGATGGAGAATACTGACCACACCAGCAGATGCACAAGACCATGTGATGGCCGGATGCAACCAGTAAAAGGTCTGCAAATCTATTTCTTAATACACAGACAGGATGACAACTCTCTAGCATTAAGATAACAGAAACTTGAATAATACATTCACTGAAATAAACAAGACTTTAACATAGAGATAGGATGACAACCCCTCAAATGCCAAACATCAAGAATTTAAGACAAAATGCATAACAGGCACAACCTAGAACAAAGAAGAAGTGGAAAATGAGCAATTAACAACAAAAGAAGCTTGCATTAGCTGAAAATGAAGACCAGACGCTGCAGGTATCACAGTAGTTACAGCCTCCAGAAGTTGAATCTTACATAAAAACCAAAACCATCCACCATCATCCTTCTGAGTTCTGGATATATATAGAGGTTGTTTACAAAAATATCTGCTATCCTATGCGTGGAGGGGTCATAATGGACCACCAACCACATTAACTATCTGATAAAAATCTTTGCTACAATCTGCTGCTTTAATGAATACATTTGACATTCTCTGGTGTTCTGTTGTACTCTTTGAGCAGGTGAAGTGAAATGTGGATGAAATTCCATGCCTATTAGATGTTTTAACTGCTCGAAGCTCTGTACTGCTCATCCTTTGGCAATGTTGTTCTTCAATGAGGTAGCTGAAGAGTAAATATGTTGGGTATAGGTACCTGATCGCCTTCATTCTTCGGCAGCAGAGAACAGTCAAAGGTGGCGAAAACTTCACGACGAGCAAATGAGCGGGACCGAGAGTAAACAAAAGCTGCTGGATCGAGTAATTGAACGATGGAGATTAGTTTATGGAGGCTATCGGGAGGTATGTGAATGGAGAAATGTGGGACGTCGGATCCTGGTCATATAGATCCGATGGCTTTCGCAAGGTCAAACAATAAGGGAGAAACGGGCGGGAGGACGTACATGTGGGAGGTAAGTGATTTCCCCACAGCTCACAGGAGGCAGGTGGTATCCGTATGCGAGGGTGCGATATGAATAGACGGCTGACATATGGCGGATATGACCTGCGGCAAACCACTTTCCCTGCGGGTTGAAGTGCGAGCATGTCTCGGCAGCGGGATGAGCGATTACCGTTGGATTAGGAGATGGGCAATCTAACGGCTGGAAATAGGCGCACATGTTTCTTGGTTGATGTGACAGGAAAAATCACGGGCCAGGGATTTTGCTGAAGAGTGCGGTTATATTGGTAAAGCCTAAGCGTCGAGGGGCTAGATGAAAGAGGGGCTAAGACAGGGTTTTGGTGGCAAAACGGAGGAAAATAGGGGTGGTGAGAGTTATAAGGGTATAAAGCAAATGAAGGAGGAAGGATAAAATGGACTGCTGCGAGCTCCCTTCTTGCAAAAACACCACGACCAAGCTGTTCTTTATCCTCAAAACATTCAAACATGTAGCAGAGCTAACAGGTCTGCCCAACCTAACATAGGGTGCAAAACCAAAATTTTTTGGGGCGCTACCCCAGACCCCATAAAGTGGGGTTACGGGTGCCCTTCAAACCCCCCGTTAACTACGTGGAAAGAATATAACACAACCCATCATTCTCCCACTTGTTGTTTTCTTTCCACAAGGGGCCACAAGAGAGCTTAGTCATTTTCCCAGCCCTGAAATGCCCACACCAAGAGAACTTCTCAAAGCTCACATATTTTGTCAATGCATCTACAGTATTCTTCAAAGTGTCCACCTTTACCAGCAACACCTTTTTGTCTTCTATCATATCCCTCAAAAAGTGATACTAAACATCAATGTGCTTTGTCTTTGAATGATATGTAGGTTTCTTTGCCAAGAAAATTGCACTTTGGCTGTCACAGTCTATCCTTATAGATTCCTGTACTAACCCCATACTTGAACACAATCTCTGCAACCAAACTGCTTCCTTGCTTGCATGTGTGGCTGCTATGTATTCTGCCTCTGTAGTTGATAGTGCCACTACAGATTGTTTCTTACTCATCCAATTGACTGCACCTGCAAATAGGTTTAACACATATCCACTTGTATATCTTCTCTAATCCAGATATCCAGCCCAGTCTGCATCAACAAAGCCACGAATATCCAACACTCTATCCAATCCTGGTCTTCCTTGGTAGCACAGACCATAATCAATAGTGCCACAAAAATACCTGAAAACCCGCTTCACAACTGTCCAATGCTCCTTTCCTGGTTTTGACATAAATCTTTTCAATACTGCCACTACATGTGCAATGTCTGGTTTAGTACAGACCATTGCATACATCAGGCTACCAACTGCACTTGCATATGGAACATAGGACATGTCCTCTTCCTCTTCTTGTGTCTTGGGACATTGTTCAGCAGATAACCTCACACCTACAGGAATAGGAACCTTCACCGATTTACTATCCTGCATATTAAACCTCTGAGTATTGTCTCGACATACTTCCTCTGGTTTAACCAAAGCTTCCTCCTTGCCCAATCTCTTTTAATTTCCATGCCCAAAATATAGTTTGCAGCACTAAGATCTTTCATGTCGAATTTGGAGGACAATTGGGTCTTCAAATCCTGGATAATTTCTTTGTCATTTCCAACCAGCAACATATCATCCACATACAAGACCAGATAAATAACACGGTCACCAATTAATTTAAAATACATACAGTGATCTGCTTTGCTTTTGGTGAAGCCAAGTCCCCGTATAAATGTATCAAATTTCTGATACCACATCCTTGGTGACTGTTTTAACCCATACAGAGACTTCTTTAACTTGCATACTAGTTCTTTCTTGCCCTTTGCTGCAAAGCCTTCAGGTTGCTTCATGTAGATTTCCTCTTCCAAATCCCCGTGAAGAAATGTTGTCTTCACATCCATCTGTTCTACCTCAAAATCAAAAGCAGCAGCAACAGATAAAAGTAATCTAATAGAAGTTACCTTGGCAACAGGAGAAAAAATATCACCAAGATCAATTCCCGGCACCTGGGAATAACCTTTTGCTACCAACTGAGCTTTGTATTTCTCCACCTTCCCTTCTGCATTTGTCTTCTTTTTGAACACCCATTTGTTGCCAATGGGTTTCCTTCCAGCCGGCAACTCCACTAGGCCTCATTTTTGTGCAAAGATGCCATTTCATCAACCATGGCCTCTTTCCAGAGTTTTCATCCTCTGAATCCACTGCTTCCTTCAGAGTTCTGGGATCATCATCAGTAACAGACAAAGAAAAATTTGAACAGAAAGCAGATGGACTATACCTTTCTGGCTGCCTTCTTTCTCGAAATGATCTTCTCACAGCCGGAGTTTGTGGCTCTTCATCTTCTGATTCCTCCTCTGCTACAGAGTCTGATTCTTCCTCCTTTAGTTCAAACTCTATCTTCACAGGTTCCTTTGGTTGGACTTCAAGTTTGATAACATATTTCACCTCTCTGAACACCACATATCGACTGTACACAACCTTCCTTGTTACTGGGTTCCAAAGCTTATAACCCTTTAAACCATCCTTTATACCCAATAAAGATGCACTTTTCAGATTTACTATCCAACTTGGTTCGTTTCTCCTTTGGAACATGTACATATGCATCACATCCAAATACCCTCAGATGTGAAAGAGAGGGTTTCTTACCAGCCATACCTCTTGTGGAGTCTTATCCTCCAACGCTGATGAAGGTGACCTATTGACCAGGTAACATGCAATATCCACTGCCTCTGCCCAGAATTCCTGTCCTAACCCAGCACCACTGAGCATTCTTCTTGCCCTTTCCATCAACATCTTGTTCATTCTTTCTTCATCCCAAGTATGTGACGCGGGCTTCTATTCTACAAATAGATCGATGTGTTGCTTGCCTCAGCCCACAAGTGAAGTGGTAGGCCTTGGTCTTGCAACATTGCCCGTGTTGCCCCTACTATAGTTATGTTCTTCCTCTTGACCATCCCATTCTGCTGTGGGTTATGACGTGCTGTCAACTCTCGTTTAATTCCTTTCACTACACAGAAGTCCTTAAACTCTTGAGAGACATATTCTCCACCATTGTTGCTTCTCATGGCCTTGGTCTTCTTCCCTAAGTATTTCTCGATGAAAGCTTTGAACTCACAAAACTTTGTGAAAGTTCGGTCCTTCTTCTGCATGAAAAAAATCCAGCATTTGCAAGAATAGTCATCAATGAAAATCACATAATACCTTTGCTTTGTTGTGGATGCCATCGAGAATGGTCCATGCAAATCCATATGAACTCGCTCTAAGAACTACATAGCATGGAAAGATAGAATGGAGGTTGTATTAGAACTAATTTAACTAGACTTAACTCAGTAAACTGAGTTAACTAATTACAATTCAAATATAACTCAATCTTATCTCCTGAATTTAAGGGATAGCTCTTGCATGACTTCAGAAATACTTCTGACTTGAATTTCTCCAACTAATTAATTTAAAATAAATTAATTAATCATTTCCAAGTAGCTATTAAGACTAAAGTCGATTTTAATTCACAATTTAATTCAAGGACAAAATTGGAATATTCTTGTTGCCATATTTCAACACATACTACACAGGTACAACTCTAAGCATCTGCGACATGGGATGAGATTCTTCCCTATGTGCAACACAACTATAATAGAGCTCTCTATATCTCGAATTTACATAATCCCTTTCAAGTTGGCCTTGGATTTCAGCCATTATGTTCCCTCGATGTTGTGTTGCCTTTTACAACTACATAGGAAGAATCTTCCCATGTTCAGTCCGAAGCTTATAAAGCCACCGGATTTATTGAGTGCATTCAACACATATGCTAGCAGGTTCACGACATCTTGGATAAAGCCAATGACAAGTACAAACAATGACATGATCAACATCAAGTGCTGCATAAGTTTCAGGTGGGCAATAAATTTTGGTTGCATTTGCAGAAAGAATGTCTTATCAAAACTCATTGGAAGCTTTGACTACTCTAATACAGGCCTTACACAATCACCAAGGTTGTAGGAGATAATTATTTCGAGCTCAGTATCCCCCCATTCCTTGGCTTTCACCAATGTGGACTGCCTTCGACCATACTTTCCACCATTGGTGGACACATTAGACATTGTTGAGTAGCTAACAGCAACAAAGCTCAACCCAAACTTCATTGAACATGCCACAACTAATCGAATCATGGACACATATATCAAGAACACTCACAAACAGAGGCTCCAACTGTATTGAGTTATCAAAGTTGGCTAGCTCATGCACTAAGGCAAGTAGCTCACTAGGGACCAAGTTCAACAATGATATCCCCATCTCATGGAAGCACTCAATGCAATGGGAACAATTACTTTCTTAGGGGGAAGGATTGATCTAGGTGGATATTGATGGCCACCCTCCTATTCAACTTGGACCCCGAACACTCTTTCTTTTAATTTCTTTAATTGTAGCACAATTTATTACTTTTTTGTAGTTTTTTGGGTCCTGAACTTTTAGAGTTGTTTTGAGGCTCTAAATGACATTTTTTTTGGAAAGCAGGCAAATTCATAGCTTGTTATAGGGTTTTGTGGTTGGAATTTGTTTTCATTTGATATATCTTTCTAACGAGGTATCATAAACATCAAATAGAGATTGTATGCCAAATTTACGACCCCGAGAAGTTTATGTACCAACTAACACCAACGGGGCCCGTAAACTTTTTGATGCTTCATCTCCTAGGGTTAATTTTTGGACGTGTAGGGTTTTCCCTTGTTTATAAATAATAAAAAGGCCTTCGAGCATCATTCTAACACAATTCATAAGGCATGTATCTATCACATATCTTCTTAGAGATAAACTAACATTTCCTGATCTAGTTTGTTTCCATTCTACATGTAAACAATTTTCAGTATTTGTTATTAATTAATTGAAGTTTAGTTTTCACTGTAGCTTTGTGTTTTTTTTGTTAATTTGTATTTCATTTTGTTCATGCATAAATTTAGATCATGAAACCTTTAAAAAGGCCTCCTTCACATGGGATTGATGGACTTCGAGTGTCCTTGGATATCTTGTGGACATAACAATAGAGTTATCACAAAGTTTTTTCTTCTCATATAAAGGAATGCTCAATTTGTGCCTTTGTAGAGATATCCTTAAGAGGAACGAAACGGGAGAAAGAACTTGATGTCATTTCAACATAGCAAGGTATTAGATATATAATTGTACTTCCCTCAAGCTTCTTTTGATTGTAAACTATTCTTTATCCCTTCATTTACTTTTGTTAGTTTATTGTCACTTGACATTATTTAATTTCAATAAATGAAACAAATAGACCTATGAAGGTTTCTAATTAGTTTTGTTAGTTAAATATAGGGTTTGTTATTATAGAGGAGGGAAGGCGTTTTTTTCCTTTATTATATTCACAATTCTTGGAGTTCAAACTCCTCTTCTTACTCTGCCACATCATGTTTAGATGATCCTTCAAGGAGCACAAGTGTATTTATTTTTCTCTTCTCTTTTCTTTTCAAACCCTAGTATGCTTTCATTCTTACTTGGCTTGATCTAGTAAAACTTCACATCTTGTTAAGTCTATCATAGGTGTAGTAATCTACTAATGGTCGTGATCAACTTGTGCTCACAGTAGGAAAATACCAACATATATTATCACTAAACTTTACCTTTGATGTATCAAGTAGTCCTAACCTTGAAGTGCATTTTAACATGGTATTGTTCATATAGTGATACCAAAATGTTCCAAACTTTGGGAAAATATTGCATTTTCATTGATAGATTATATCAATGCTGAGATTGGAATCTTCCAAGCATTGTTAGCACCCACTAGATTTTTTCCAACATTGCCTTTGTTGATAGGGTCAAACTTGACCACAACTTGCTCCCAAGTTAATTTGGTCATTGATCACTTGTGAGGTGCCCAAAGCATAAATATTTTGGGAAAACTCTAGAATGTGGATATATTCTTCATCTAAAAATCCCATAAGAACTAAGAATGCTTATAATAAGGCATCCCTCACATGGTATTGACATGTCTAGATTGATCTTGTATCTTTTGTGGACATGATAGCATGCCCATGATAGTTTCTTATCCTCGCATAAAGAAATTTTCAATTGGAACCTTTATATTCAATCACATTGGGTGGATTAAGAGTAACCAATGAAAACTCTTGGACCAAAAAGAGCCTTAAGGGGAAAGAACTCTAAGGAGAAACGACTTGGAGCCATCTTACAATAGAAACATATTAGATCCATCATTGTACTTGTTTCTTCTTGCAATAAAATTTTGTTTCTTTAACCCCACTATTTACTTTTGTTAGTTCATGTTGATGTACATGTGTTAATCTCATGAAATCATGCTTGATATTAGACTTTTGTGATCCATTTCAATAGAGATTGTCTTTCGGATTAATCACATAATTAAGTTATGGTCGACGTTTCAAACCATCTAATATGGTTCATCCTCAGGACAAAGGTGAAAAAATCAATCTATCCAAAAGTTTAAATAGTAAAGATGTATCTAGTTCCATAGTCATTCATAAGGAATTAGCAGTTATGAATTAGCTGTTAGGAATTAGCCGTTAGAAGTTAATTAGTGAATTAAACATTTTATTTATTTATATTACATTCATTTAATTTATTTCTTGATTCATTCATTCATTTATTTATTATTATTATATAATTATTTAAATTAACATTTCATTAAGCTATATGTTATATATATGCTATTTATAATCAAGTTTATATTCTTCAACCATTAGTTTTTAAAAATTATTAACAATGAAATGAAATATTATATATTAAATCAAGTTTAATATTCTTCAACCATTAGTTTTAAAAATTATTAAACAATGAGATGAAAATATTAATATATTAAAATATGAGAGAGAATCTTAATAGGAAAGTGAACAAGGATTTGAAAAAGTAAGGTAAATAAATAAATAAAGTCAAATAAAAATAAAATAATTTGAAAATAAAAACAAATGAAATGAACACACACATAAAATTTAAAAATTATAAAAGTAAATAAAAATCAAGAAGAGAGCGGGAATCCAACTCTTGCTTAATTTCCAACCATCATCCTTATTAATATTAATGGAATGCTTTTCAATTTTAATGGCTTCTCGTAGCTTCCTATGATGGAAGTGATCAACCTTCACAATAACCCGATAATCTTCAATGCATACATGGTGGTTGGATTTCTTTGCATGTTCAGCTAAAGCTAATGAACGAGAGCGATTGTGTTTAATGTCTGCAGCATGCTCTTGGATTCTTTGGTTAATGGAGCGACCACTTTCCCCAATGTAGGGAATCCCACAAGAACAAGAGATTGAGTAGACTCCTTTCAATGAAAGCAATCAAGCCTTATCTACAAAGGTTTATTTTTAGTTTTATAAATTAGATATAGGTTTTACTATTGTAGAGTAAGACAAGTGTTTTTATTATGTTGCATGTAAGATTCTTGGAGGTCAACCTCTTCTTCTTGCTCCTCTATGTGATATTTGGACTATCCTTCAAAGAACACATACTAAAAGTTTTTCTCTCTCATTGTCTCTTCAATTCCTAGTTACTTTCTTACTTGCTTAACTTAGTAGAATAAAACTTTATTTCTTCTTACCTATTATTGGCATACCATTCTAATACTGAGGATAAAATAGTACTTAACCTATAAAAATTCCCAACAACAAAGAGAAAGAAAAACAAAAAGAGAAAGAAAAACAAAACAACAAATGGCCAACCAAAATAGCCAATCTAAAATACACATAGATAAAGGTAAATAGGCATAAAACAACCCAAAATGGAATCCCAGCAACCAAAAGCAAAATTAGAGTCAAAATTAATGGAGTTAAAACTTAAAAGTGGTCCAAACAGTTAGAGAAGGTTCAAAATCGGGAACAAAGAGAGTAAGAAGGTTCAAAATCGGCTTAATTTGACAAATTAAAGGAGTTCTACCCATAAACCGAAATTTTATCAAGAGAGGCTTTAAAATTGAGGCTAGAACCCTCAAACCCTTTGTTTGGACCATGATTAGGTGCAATCAAGACGACTTTCAAGTATATAAGGGTTCTTTGTGTCATCATCACATGATTCATGTGTACAAGTTACCAAGTACAAATTATATACACTATAAAAACCATTTATTTTTATGACACTAAAAATGCAACAAAATTACAATTTTTTTTTAAATTACATCTTTCAATTCAATTTTTTAACCATGGTGAGAATTTCTTCTCCCATTATTAATTGGGATTGAGAAATATATGTCGCAGGTTGAGTGTGTCAACAATGACCTTCTTTCTTACTTTATTGAAACATCTAAATGCCTATTCTAAGTTTTCCTTATTAGTCCCTGCCTCCGGCATAGCAGGGACTATAGCATTCGATAGGACGTTGACCGGCTATTAAATTGTGGGTTGACCATGTATTTCTGCCGGTTATTCACTGTTTAACCAAAGTTTATGCTGAGGGCTTTGCTCGCCAGAAAACTTTAACCAAAGTTTTCGGTTTACCTTCTTATTGCCGGCCTCACTTCACCCGATGCGCGCACAATTTAATTTATCCTAAGTTCTTGGGGCCGCAAGACTAGCCAGCACCTAAGCCGCGCGCACAACTTAATTTAGCCTAAGTTCTTTCTGGGGCGGCAAGACTACCCAGCACCTAAGCTAACAGCATCAACATTTAGACTTTTGTTCATTTGCATGTTGAACACCTGTCACAGCGTGTGTTTACCACCCAAGCTTACACAGCGTATGGAACCCTGTCAAAGCTTATATGACAAGCACAAAAAAACCCTGCAACCAGCCTTCCACCTCTGTGTACTCGTTCGGCCACAGAGAAGATTGATAGAATATTGCCTGCGATAAACTAGTTAAGGAGGAAGGGGTTACACTTCAGAGATCTTAACCCTCGAGCGAGTTGGGGAAGCAGGGTCGATGTCGTCCCTGAGCAGGGAGCTTGTGTTCCTAATCTTGCAGTTTCTGGATGAGGAGAAGTTCAAAGAAACAGTCCATAAGTAAGCAATCAATCATTTACCAACTCTTAACTCTTTTGTAACAAAATCGGTATGTGCTTCGCAACTTTTCTCATTTCTTCTACCCTGTACCTAAACTTATATGGTAAAAGAACATAAACAAAACTTGCTATTTTTCGGCCGTAAAATGCAGGGTTTTGAAGCGAATGTCAATTAACTAAATATAAACCTATGCTTTTCTCTGCTGTTATCTATTTAAGAGGAGATAGGATTAATACAGAGATATCCGTTTGCTATTATTTGCAATCTCTGGCATAAGATTAATGTGTCCAAAGTTTTGAAGCTCCAACCTGCAAGTTGTTAGATGGAGACATTTTTCATACCAAGTTCTATATACATGCTGCATACTAGAGCAAGAATCTGGCTTTTACTTCAACATGAAATATTTTGAAGATCAAGTCCAGGCTGGAGAGTGGGATGAAGTGGAGCGGTATCTATCTGGTTTCACAAAGGTTGATGACAATCGATATTCCATGACACTTGACCTCTAAATAGCAATTGAATTGAACTGATAATTTCTTAATAACAAAAATATTTTAACTAACCAATTAATAAACCCATTTTTACTTTTATACTTCATTGGGATGCCTTTCGATCCGGAGAAAGCAGAAAACCGGAGCTCCCGCAATGAAAAGAATGGGCACGATTGTGCATTTTTGCTTCTCTGACTTGATTAAATGTGGCATACGGTAGTTGTTTTTGCAATTTACTTTTGTTTTTCCATTGCGGGGCCCTGTTTTCTATTTTGTTCCGTTGTGCAGTAATTGCCCACTTTTTGTTCTTTGTTTGTTTCAATTAAGCGCTACTTTCTTCTATTTACATACAGAGCCAGCGTGATCCTCTCTAGCCTCAACCAAGGCCGACACTAAACTCTGATCAGGTTATTATTTGATTTACTGAATCGGTTAATGAGTTTACAAATTTTTTTAGGATATAAAATGACCATATTACCATTTATAAAATATTAAAAATATTGTTTTTTTTTACTTTTACAAATAATGAAGTACAAGTAATTATGGATAATAATAATTATTTCTGATTTCAAATGAATCAAGAATAATTATTCCTGATTTCAATTGCAATTTAGTTTCAGGGGAATAATTTCAATTGCAGTTTAGTTTCATGGAATTCTGGCTAGTCTAGTCATATTTAATAATTAGGAGTGTTTAGAGAATGCAAAAAATGTATGTCAAAAAAGAATTTTTTTATTTCTTTGGTTTGATTAGTAAAATTTTACAAATTTAAAAGCAACACTGTATAATTTTATTTACGTATTTATATATTAATATAATAATGTACAGTTCGGCTCATTTTTACGTTTAAACTTCATTTGATCTGATAAGAATGGGTACCTCTTTTACAAGTGATCCAAAGAAAATGGAAAAACTGGACCTTCTGTAATGTAAAAAATGGGCCGGATTTTTGTGGTTTTGAATATTTTGCTTTTCTCAGTTAATTGAACTTTATTTATTTGCGGGTGAGAGATGTGTATAGTAATCCTTTCTCTCGTTTATTTTTATTTTTGCTGTTGCCGATTGGCTTGTTTTCTGTTTTCCTCTGTTTTGTGGTAAGTGCATTCTTTTGCTTATATACTTGTTTTTATTACATCCAGAACCATACTTGCGGGGTCCACACCAACGGCAACGAACACCAACACAGAACTCTAATCAGGTTATTATTTGCTTTCTTGCCTTGTTTAAAACTAATATGGCTCATCTTCAATGGATTCTGGTGGTGCAGCACTATTCGTACTCAATGGTAGCGCAATGCCATTTTTACTGAACGCACAATGTATGAATTAATTGATTTAAAAATGAATTTAGGTCTGTGCCACTCGAACTAATGGAGAATTCATTTCGTTTCTTCTGCTCGATATGTTATTTTTTTTTATATTCAATATTAATGTAAATTTTTTGTTTTCATTTACACTAAATCTAAAATATTGAAGTTTAATAACTGTAATTTAGATTTCCTAAAATATTGGTCAAATTTTTATTAAAATCATATGAGAATTTCTATTATTTTCCAAATAAAACTGTGACCAAGTTAAACTTCTCCCAAAATAATGGTATAGTTCGGCTCCTTTTACGTTTTTCCTTCATTTGATCTCATTGGAATGTATTGGAATGTGTTTCGGCAGAGAAAGCCGAAAAACTGAAACTGGAGATCATGCAATGAAAAGAAGGCACCGGATTTTTGTGGGTTTTTAAAAATATTTTGTTTCTGTTTGTTGAATATTTTGTTTTACTTGTGGTTGAATGTTGTCGATGGTAGCGCTCTCTTGGGTTTATTTTATTATTTTTCGTTTACCGGCAAGCTCTGTTTTCTCTTTTGCTTTCGCTCAGTTTTGCAATAATTGTCCCGTTTTGCTTGTGTGTTTGTTTTAATTAGAGGATGCCTTCTTCAGAACCATACCTTCGACCTTCCTCTAAACCATACATGCGGGGTCCATAAATTTTAAATAAAGATGTTTTCCCTTCAATATACTGAATTGATTGGGTACTGCAATAACATTTGTACTCAATGACAGCGCAATGCTATTATTCGTACTGCATTCACAATCGATGAATTAATCGATTTAATGGCGAATTCAGCTTCCACTTTTATCCCACCCGAACTAACGGTGAATTCATTTCATTTCTTCGTTGGCTTTGAGGTAGGCAGCCTGATATGTTTTAAGTTTTTATTTTAAATATTCATATAATTTCTTTTGCCATCATTGTAATGTCGGTAGTATCTTTTTATAGGGAAATATAAAAAAAAAACTGCGAGCTTTAACATGAAGTTACCCAGTTTTTGAACCAAGGTAAACTAATAATTATACTAAAAAACACTACATTCAGAGCGGTTCACGCATATTATTAATATTTAGAATAATAATTAGGATAAAACACTGCATGTTTCACCCATATTATTAATATTTATTAGGTAAACTAATAATTATATTAAAAAACACGACATTCAGAGCGGTTCACGCATATTATTAATATTTAGAATAATAATTAGGATAAAGCACTGCAGGTTTCACCCTATTATTAATATTTATAATAATTAAAACTAGGATTAGAGTGTTTTAGGTTAGAAGTAAATATAAAAATATTATTAATATAAATTTATTTTTTATATTAATATCATTTTTAATATTATTTGCATAATACCTTTAGACTTCACTGGTACATAAAGCTAAGTATAGTGTTTGAAGTGAAAATTAAATACAAAAATATAATTGATATAATTTATTTTTTATATTAATATAATGTTTATATTATTTGCTTAACATATTTAAATTTTACTTATACATAGAATCCAGCGAGCTTTAACATGAAGTTACCAAGTTTTTGGAACCAAGGTAAACTAATAATTATATTAAAAAAACACGACATTCACGGGGCTTCACGCATATTATTAATATTTAGAATAATAATTAGGATAAAGCACTGCAGGTTTCACCCTATTATTAATATTTATAATAATTAAAACTAGGATTAGAGTGTTTTAGGTTAGAAGTAAATATAAAAATATTATTAATAAATTTATTTTTTATATTAATATCATTTTTAATATTATTTGCATAATACCTTTAGACTTCACTGGTACATAAAGCTAAGTATAGTGTTTGAAGTGAAAATTAAATACAAAAATATAATTGATATAATTTATTTTTTATATTAATATAATGTTTATATTATTTGCTTAACATATTTAAATTTTACTTATAAATAGAATCCAAGTATAAGTTTTTTATTTCTTTTTAATATTGGTATAATGTTTTTAGTATCACTTATAACACATTAGATTAAATAGTACATTAGATTCCATTTAGAGATGGAATGGTGAGGACTTTAAGAATTATATTAGTTTATTTTTAAGGTTTATGTATTTTAAGAGTAATTATGATGAGTACGTTTTAAGTAAAAGTCTAAATACAAATATATCCATTAATAT
>APFE030264192.1:1086-28043 GCA_000404065.3 Pinus taeda
TTAGCCAACGGTATTGTGTTATCATTGTTTTGGCCCGTGGTATTGTTTATTTTATTATTATTATTGAGCCCCATGATCCTTGATTTGAGGAAGAGCTTGCCTATATAAGCAAAGGAGATCATTTGGCTTAGGTATGCTTTTGGGTTGAATATCTTAAGATCTGAAATATTTGGGTTATTGTTTCAGAAAGCTTGATCTATATGAAAGTGAAGTGGAAAGCGAATCTATGAAGGGTAATCTCTCGAGCACTTGATCAGATCTGGGTATTCGTCTAACTGTAGCACACTGGTGATCTGCAAATTCGGCCCTAATCTGATGTACGCAGGTGTTTAACGGTGCCTCTGCGTAGGTATGCAGAGCAGAAGAAGGTGAGCTGCGTGGGTACGCAGAGCAGCAGAAGGGTGACTGCGTGGGTACGCAGAGCAGAAATAGGCGAACTGCGTGGGTGCGCAGAGCAGCAGTGGTTCAGGTGCGTACGCACAGAAAAAGTACACGGTGCGATAGTGTTTTTGGATGCGTGCCTACTGTGGCAGTACGCGGCACGATAGTGCATTTGGGTGCATATTGTACGCAGCACAGTAGAAGAAGCAGTGCGTGGTCACGCAGTGCAGCAGAAGGAGCTCTGCGGGTATACGCAGAGAAGCAGAGGGTGAAGTGCGTAGAGACGCAGGCTAGTGAAAGGAAAATTGCGTATCTGACTTAAGATCTTCTGTTGACTGAATTTTTCTGTTGATAAGGTGTTCTGGGTTCAGCTCTGTTATTTTGATCTGGTTACTGCAGCTGACTGTAATTTATATGTACTTGATGATCATTTGATGTATATGGATCCAGTTTGAAAATTTATGAAAAGTGGTCCTTGTAAGAAAAGAAGTAGGGGGTTGTAGCTCCCTTCCAGGAGAGACTGGAAAACGAGAGAGAGTTGTAGCTCTCTGCAGGTTGCAACCTGCGTACTGGTAAAGGACTGCACCAGTACAAGACCATTGTAAAAGGAGTTTCTAATTTGAAAGAAGATAGAGACATATTGCAGCAGGTGGTTTTCACCCACATTGGGTTTCCACCTTATATCTGGTGTTCTTTGATGTGATTGTATGTTTTTCTTGTTCATGCTCATTATTTTATGGTATTGATATGCAAAAATAATTCAAAGTATAAATAAGGAAGATTTGGTAAAAGGACTAAATAATACTGATTCACCCCCCCTCTCAGTATTATTTTCAACACTAAAGTCCCCATTGAAGTTACGGTATGTGCTGTTCCAATAACTCTGGTTTACTTCTGGAATGATTCTGGATTTCAGGTTTACCTTTGGAATGATTCTGGATTTCAGAATGGATTTCAGGTTTACTTCTGGAATGATTTTGGATTTCAGAATGGAGGCTTATGTGAAAAGAGCAATTTTGTTTTAGCATTTTGGAATTTCTCACGTTGAAGTTTTTATGGTCAAACTTTCTTGTTGTTAAGTGTGACTTATCCTCATCTTCAAGACAGATATAATCATCTCATTTTCCAAATAAAGATGAACCACATCTTCAAGACAGATATAATCATCTCATTTTCTAGATAAAGATGAACCACACTGAGTGGGATGGCTCCAAATCGTCCACCATAAAAGCAAAACATCAATATCAGAGATGCGGATTTTAGTTTATTGTTTCATTTCTGTATCTCTGAATGTTGATTTTAGTTTATTGTTTCATTTACTTATTTCTATGCATACGTAACTTTCCTGTCCTTTTGAATACAGATGTTTGATGTCTTGCTTTGTGTGTCCATCTGTGACAGATTGGAGAGCTGAAGAAATTAGTTGAAGAAGGCAAAATAAAGCACATCGGACTTTCGGAGGCGTCCCCATCGACAATTAGAAGGGCTCATGATGTTCATCCTATAACAGCAGTTCAGTTAGAGTGGTCTTTGTGGACTAGGGATGTAGAGGACAAAATTATTCCCACTTGCAGGTATGATCAGATGTTGGAGTTGGCATTTTCCATATTGTTATTAGCTTTGTATTATGAATTGCTAACTAACATATTAACATTCTAATGGCAGAGAACTCGGTATTGGAATTGTGCCATACAGCCCTCTAGGACGACGTATGGAAAAAAAAACGCTCACAACTCGTTACACATAATGTTACATACTAAGATCAAATTTGCACTAAATCTGATCAAAATCAACCTATAATTGCTCTAGCTAGCTTTAGGGTTTGCTTACATTTTTCTGTTGGATGTCAATTTCTACAGAATTAACAATACTTCTACATACTGAAACAAAAATTGCCGAATTCTAGCTACGGTTCATGCTGAAACCGATTCAAATCAAACAACATTTTCTCTAATCAGATACGACTGCCTTCATACATTTCACTGTAAATTTTTGCACAAAACTTACCGATACTAGATCTCAAAAACCATTACTCTGTGAAAACTGTAGTTGTAACTTGATCTATTTTCGAGCACCTGCATGTCAAAAAACAATGGTTCATTTTATTTGTTCTTATAAACAAAACTAGGGAGAAGCAAGTAGGAGGGTTTGTTTTACCTGTGTGGAAAAAAGGAATTTTGCAAACCCTGTGAATTGCTTCACAGTGTAGATGCGGACCTCATTCGACTGGTTATTGTTGTGGGGATGTGGCCGTGTCAAAAGGATCATGCAACATGGGTGGATCCTTCACAAGAAAAGTTTGAAAGGCTTGACAACAAGGTATTGAAACAATAAAAACTTGTGTCAGCTTCAACGCAGTTGTTCAGTCGCAACACCAGCACGTGTAATACATGTAGGTGGTTCCATTGTCACTGGGTGCCCAAATGCCCAATAATAGTTGCAATTCATTTAACTCCTCCACCAAAATCCTTTCGATTACCAATCCTTCTTTGTGGAGACATCTGGCTCTTTTCTTGGTTATATTATTCTCATAATGCCTGCCACGTTTCTTTGTGCATGTCCTACACCCGTGTCCTTCTATTCGACGTCGACCCTTAATAATACGCCATTACCCTCGTTTGTCACCTTGCATTGTGAAATTTTTGAGTTACCTTCATCTTTTACTAAATTTGTCTTCCAAAATTCGCTATTATATTATTTCTCTGACTATGTCCTTGATGTATTGCAAGTAAATTCAAAGTGTTAAGAATCAATTTTCTTTCAAGTAAACACCATTCTGTGTGTCTTCTCTTTTGGGCTATAAATCTCCCATACTCATTTTCTAATTTTTAATTTGGGTTTCCTTGTTCCAGGCATTAACTGTTTCTCTTTGGCGGCTGTTACATGACAACGTCTAAATATGTAACAACGTCTAAATCGAAGGGTCAAGTTCGTTTTCACCAATTAGAACCCGCGTATTACACACTGCTCCTTTTTTTAATTTATTGGTTGAAACCTTTCCATTTTTATGGCACATAACATTGATTTTATATTTAAGGGGTTGGATGTTTATGTATCTTATTATTGAGACCGTTTAAGGAGCTCTATGTCCTCCATTTATTATCTTTCTTTACTTAGGAGGCAATGGCCACTAGGATTTTTGGTAATACTTTTAATAAAACTTGTTTTTGGCTTGGTAAATATCTTTTGAAGTTACCTAAATGCGCCTTAATGGCACTCCATCTATACTAGAAAATGCTTATTCTGTTTGTTTATTTTTAGTTTATATGTTCTAGAATACTTAATTTGGTTGTAAATGCAAATGTACATAGTTGACTTAGTAATTATCTATTTATCATTTTATGGGAATGTATGGGTAAATTAACAAATATAATAAATAAATATTTATTAGTTGTATTAAAGATTATTGTTACACGTTTAGTACATAGATTCACTTTCCATATTTTTTCAAAAATAATTTGTTTTCAATTTTCAAAAAATAAATAGTTAAAATTTTAAAATAATAAAAATTATTTGTTTAAAGATTCTAAATTTTTAATAATAATTACAATTTTAAATATTATTATAAAAATGGTATAATTAAAATGTAACAATACCGAAGTTTCTTTACAATCTGCAAGCACCAGGGGTTAAAGGGGTTAAACTGTTTGCAAGAGGCTGCCTATGCATGTATTTACTTCCTTGACGGTGAGTTATGCATTCTTTATTTATGTTGTTGAATCTTTCAGTTCTGTTATTGATTTTAGAATCATATTTTACCATTCTATAATCTTGGATCAATTATCGTTATTGATCAATGTTCTTGTTTTAAGGAATTTGATAAAAAACTAATTATAATTTAAGATGAAAAATGTTTATTGGCTTTGTACCTCCCATATTAAAGCTTGTAGCAACACCTATTCAAGCAAAGCAACCCATCTCGAAGATCTAACCTTGCTACGCAGCCAAGAGCCGATTCATAGCCGATCCATAGAATCGAAGGCCACGTCCGAAAAAGTGTTCCACGCATAGAAAAATATGCTTGAAGATGCAACCATATCATGTAACCTTGCTACGCAGCCAAGAGCCGATCCATAGCCGATCCATAGAATCGAAGACCACGTCCGAAAAAGTGTTCCATGCATTTCTATATGCTTGAAGATGCAACCATATCATGTACCTAAGAGCCAATCCAAAGATCTAAAGTCTCGTCCATGGCCAGAGATGCATGTTCAATGCATAATACGCAATGAAAGAAACAGGAAAGACACTATTGAAGAAAGTGATAGGAAATCAATTCGATATGAATACCCCACGCGGAACTGGAGTTTCTCCGAACTGGAACTGGAGTTTCTCAACCCTGGCAGGGACTACCGCTACGGCAGTGGCTCCCTTGTTTAATATTGTGTACTAAACCATTAGCGACATAACCTTTTCATTTTTACTTATATCATTAAATTTTTCACTTGCCTTATATCAAGCTGGGTATAATGGTAAGTTTGATTTATAAAACGTTAATAGTTTTTTCAAATGTACCATTTTGAATTATTTTTATAAAGAAAGAAAACTGAACTAATTAAATGACACATGCACTATGAGGTCTATATAGAACCCTTTATTTAATATATCTCTCATTATAGATTTTCCCTTTTTAAATAAATGCTAAAATTTATAGTTTTTGAATGATTTCATAACATTTATGTTTTTTATAAAATAAATTCATGGATTATAAATATATTAAGTGAAATATGAAATTTAACATTAGTATTTTAGATTTATTAGAGAGAATTTTGACATGGCTAAAGTGTATATTGTATGTATCAATTATGAGAAAAATAATGATATCATTAGAGAACTTGATGTTTTAGTTATGGTTTTACACTATATATGAATATATCAAACACAAGGTGAATAAGAATGAAGTTAATAAGGCTAAGTGTTAGAGCCTTAGAATAATTAAATTCATATATGATCGAAAACCCATTTTATAAATTTGATATAAGAAGAAACTAAAGCATCAATTTAAGGGGGTGTGATTCTGATTAGTAACTGTAAATAACTAGGCTAGAGGGTAACTGTAAGGGGAACATTAGCATGGAGAATATGGGTATTAAGAGACAAAACAAGGCTAGCAATTATATGATAAGGGTCTAACTAAAACGAATTTGCATATATAACCTAATTTAAGAAGGGTCAAATTCGGTTGCAACACTAGAACCAAGAAAAACAAGAAACACTCAAATGATGAGGATAAACACTAGGGATATTTCCCTAGTGGGGTCACTGGTTCTTTTTGCATATATTTCACACTAAAGCAAAGGGAATATTGTCTCATAGATCCTACCTTAGGATCTACCAGACTACATATATAAATCTTACACAACTATACCTTATATCTTTATGCACACAACCTTTCATATAGAAATAGAAGTAAAGAAAGGAATGGAATATGCACTCGGTTACCCTCGCTTACCAATGTAGACTACAAACTTGATTTAGTGGAAAACAATCCTACTCTTCATCCAAAGATCTTACTCCATCACTTGGAACTTGCCACCTACACCAAAATAATAGACAAATGAGGATGATCCTTTGCCCATAATACAAAGAACACAAGTATACATAAGAGAATCAAATCATAACATAGAAACACACATCAGGATATCATATACAACATGTAAGAGAAGAAACAATGTATGTAAAATCAAGTACAATCACCTTGGAGGAAAATTAATCCTCTCCATTTCCTTGATCCTAACCCTTCCTTTGACTCTCTCAAACATAAATTGGGTTCATCCATACAATAAGGAAAGATATCCTCGTGACAATTCTTTAGTATAATAGGACAATATACAATCGCCTCCCTCTTTTCCACCCTTGATAGGGTCTAGTCATATAGAATCGTCCTAGATCTGGGAGGATGTATCTAGTCACCTAGGGCTAATAGTGGTTACGAAACTTCTCTAATAATTGACCCTAAGCCAATTGATGACACTATAACTTGATATTATCATCTTGTAAAATACAAATTCTATAACCTTGAGGCTTCGTTACTCCATGAATAAAGGCCTAATGTGTAGTTTACAAATGACATGATAAGATGTACAGTGACATGGAGCAATGTTACACATGTTGATAAGGGATAGAGAGAAATGGGGTAACTATAGGAGAAAAAAAGGGGTGAAATATGATGTATTTCAACCTACAATAGAAATGAGGCGATCTAACATTTATCCCAATACAATGAAGTATAAAATAGAGCTTTAACAATATTTTAGGAAGCTTATCCAAGGTAAGATTTTCCATTGTATTCACATGTACTTTTGTATTTGTTCCTTGTTATCATTCAACTTATTTTCCATTTCATCCATAACTTGTCTTTTAAGGTTTTAATGAAAACCTGATAAGTCTGACATTTTCAATTAACTACCATCCATTTCATAAATTTTCATCTCTAATTGGGAGAACCTAAATTATAATTCTTAACTTCCTTCATGAGTCTTGGTTGATATTTTTTGATGTTTTATTGGTATAGTAACTTATTTTGGAGGCATCATAATAGTATTTTTATTTATCGCTACCTTTAGTCACAAAAAAATGCATCAATGAAATTTTATATCACTTGTAAGTTATGTACGTTTAAAACCTTAATTTGGAGAGTATATCAATGGCTGGCATTTTTATCGATATATATTCCAGATTTGAGCCCTTCTACATATGAAATTTTGGAATGTAATATTTAGATGTGTCTTTTTTGTAATTCCACAAGTCTAACTAGAATTTGACATGCCAGGTAAAAGTTACAGTAACTTTCTCAAAAGTTATTGATTTTTGGAATTTTACTAAGAAAAAATTTATATGGCATGCCACTTGTCCAATTATTAAAATCTAATTATGAAACTTTTACTTTAGTTATTTCATTATATCTCCTTTGATATATTAAAATTTCACAATCTAAAGTATCCCAGAAAGAAATTATAACAAGAATTCCATGATCACTAATTTGAAATTGATTTTAGGACCACTCACAAACCCTAAATTCCATAAGGTACATCATAAAAATTATGGCGAAACAAAATATAAAAAATTTAACCAGATGTACCTTGTGGTAACTTCTCAAGCTCCTCAAAATTTATTTGCCTGAAACATCATAGAAACAAAATTATAGCGAAAATGGCAAGATGAGTTGTTTGAAATAGATTTGAGGGCTAATAAAAAACCCTAACTTACACAATTTATATATTAGAAACTATAGAAAATCAAAATTAGTGTTCTAACTAAATATTCCTTGAGATCTCTCCTTCATATTCTCAAAATTTCATTATCTGAAATGTCCCAAACAAAATATTATAGAAAAAAATCCAAATATGACTTGTTTAAAGCATAAAAACCCTAGGTTTGTGTTATGTTATTCCAAATGTTATGAACCTTACACCTTAATACTATTAAGAAACCAATAATTATAGTCCACTTCAAGGGGGAAACCTCCTTTTAGAATGAGTATAATGAACAAGAAAATGTTTAATGATCCTAAAAACTTGGTCTTTTTGGTATATATACGGGACAAATGGTACAATTATAATAAAATGGGAGCATGAAAGGTTATGCCTACATAACAATATATCGGTAGAAATGTAATCATTCGTTGCCTAGGTCTTAATAAAGGAATTTTATGGTTAACATTGGGGTTATATAGAGCTTAAAAATATTGTTCCATAAATTTGAGATAAGCATGAAATCCATATTATTAATATAATATATGCATAAATACAATATTATTGATCCTTGGGTTCATCTTCCAAGGAATTTTGCACTCTCAATTATAGTTTTTATCCCTAACCCTAACCTTAATGGATAGGGTGTCTATATTTTGAATTTCATGTGAAGCCTAAGAGAAGGGTTACTTTTATCCCATTTTCTTTTCCTCCTAGTGCTAGAGGGTTTGCGCATATTTAGGAGGGAGGAAAGGAAAGGTGATTTGAAGGGGTTTGGAGTTTCAAACTTTATTTATATTATCCAGCCATGTTTTGTAGATAACATCATGATTTTAGGTCATGGTTTAATAAGTGAGTTAGAGATAATAAAATAATTATTGGATATATATTATAAAGATACTAGAAATATTATTAACATGAATAAAATATAATTATAATTAATTAAATAGATTATATCCCCACGCTACTTACTAAGTTTTCCCTAATATCCCACCCCCACCCCTAATGCATTAATTTTTTCCTAATGTCCTAGCCCATCCCATACTAAACTCAATATTACATTTTTTCCTAATATCGCCACCCACCTCACCCTAATATTAAATACTCCCCAACATTTCCCCGTGTACCTTCACCGTCATATTAAATTTTCCATAATATCCACAACCTCGCCCTACATTAAGTTCTCTTTAACATTTCCCACCCTGACCATATGGGGATGGGGGTGGAGGATATCAAGCAAAACTTAATATCATGTTTTCCCTAATATCCCAACACCGACCTCCGCCATATTAATTTTTCCCTAATATCCTTATCACCTCACAATATTAGTATTAGGGTGGGGGTAAGGATGGGATATTAAGGAAACATTAATATGGTGGGGGATAGGAGTGGGGATATTAGGGATAAATTGATATTCATTTTCCTCTAATATCCCCCACCCCCATATGGTGGGGGTGGTGGATGTTAAATAAAACTTAATATAGGGGTGGAGGTGGAGATATTATGGAAAATTTAATATTGAGTTTAGTACGTTGTTGGGGGTGATATTTTAGAGAAAACTTAATATGTTTGGGGTTTGGGTGCGGATCTTATGGAAACATTAATACTAAGTTTTCCCAAATATCTCCCCCACCACCCAACAACCCTCATCCCCATATTATTAATCTTTCCTTGACCGAATAACAATTCCACCCTCTATACTAGCATGTTTGTATTGGTGGATGATGTGGAGCATGGACATATTAAGAGAAACTTAATATTAAGTTGTCCCTAGTAACTCCCCAATTTTAGTAAGAGTGTGTGTGTGAGGGGGGTTATGTTAAAGAAAACTTAATATCGATATTTCCTTAATATCTCCTTTGCCCCACTAACCACCCCCATATTATTAAGTTTTCCCTAATAAATCCTCACCCCCCATAGTATAATCGTGGGGGTTGTGGTAGGTGTTATGCCCCAAACTCACGTATTAACATGAGGATGGGGATGTAGGTGGGGATTTTAGGGAAAACCTAATATTAAGTTTTTCTTAATATCGCCCCCTCATACTAATATGAGGCTAGGGAGAGGGTAAATGTTAGGGAAAACTTAATATCCTCTCCCCAACCAATTATGGTTTCAGTAATTGAGTCTTGCCCCATTATATTTTTCTTAATAACATAATATTAAGCTTTCCCTAATATACCTTATTCTCCCCCTTCCCCCTCCCTCCCCATATTAGCTTTGGCGAGTGAGTGGGGGATATCAAGGAAAAATTAATATTGAATTTTCCCTAACATCTACCCCCACCCTAATGTAATATTTGATTTGGGGGTGTGAATGTTAAGGAAAATTTAATCTTAATGTTTTCATCACAACCCATCATCCCACAAAGTCTAATATAAGGGTAGGATGGGGTGTTTGAGGGGATATATTAAGAAAAAGTTAATAATAGTTTATCCATAGTGCTTGGGGGAGGGGGGATATTCAAGAATACTTAATATTAAATTCCCCCCTTCCTTCCATCCCTCCACAAACACATATATTAGGGTTGGTTTGGGGGTTGTGGGGATTTTACGGAAATATTAACATTAATATTTTGCTAAAAACACCACCTCAACCCCCACCTTAATTTAAGTATGAGGGAGGGGGTTTGGGGGAGGGGTTGATTTTTATCACCTAAAAATTTATCACACAATTATATAGGTGATAACTAGAAAACTTCATTAATTCGTCAAAAAAAGTTCCCCTAAAGAAATTAATTAGTATCCCATGAGAATTTGATCAAACTTTACAAAATGGGTCTTTTCCCATTCATACAAAATCATCATTTAATATTTTCATGATTCGCATGATTCTTCCTTTGACAACCATGTGGATCTATAGAAAGAAACACATCCTTAAAGAATGACATGGGAAACCATGTAGATCCTATTAGAAGCTAAGTACAAGGTTCAAAAATGTTTACTTTGGGATCCCACACACTTGAGTATGATTATTTTGACACTTCAAGTGCTCCATCACGTTCCTCTCAAGCACAAAGAGCACATAATTGAATCAACCTCCATTCAAGGAACTAGTCATATGAAGACCTTGAAGAAAGCCTATAAATATTAGTGTTGGGAAAGCATTTTAGAGATATAAGTTTTGTATTTTAATGTTACCATTTTCTTGTTCGAATTCATTCAAACTTCCAAGGTTGATTGCATGCACATTCCTAACTTGAAAACCTTTTCCATCGAACAAACTTGCAAAATTACTAAGGGAAGAGAGAAATTACAAAAGGAAAAGAAAGGACCCTCCTTTAGAGGATTGAAGAGGGCTACTCCAACTCAATATCTTCCTTAGTATCTCACTTCTTTTACCATTTTCATCTTCACCCACCATCAATAAAGATTTATTCTTCCCATTTAATAGTGTGTCTTTTATCCATTTGTTTTGGTCATATGCTTGTTCATTTATGTTTGGATATAGCATATTATATTTATTTTGTGCAAACATATTTAACAACTTTATGATCTTGTGTAGGTTGCAAGTATTTTCAAAACAAATGTAATTTGGGGCATCGATTCAAGAAATTCCACCACATATATTGATGACTCCACTTTCTATTGTTTTCTCTCTTTAGTTTCTTACAAGGTTCCTTGTGCCTCTCAATTTCCATCTCAGGTGTATTAGAAGTCTCTAGAAAAACTCAAAATCCTTCATATTATCTTCTACAAGAGAAGTTATAGTTTTTTTCATCACACAAATGATTCACGTGACTATCAAAGAAACATTTCCATGGTTACTACACAATTTATGTTTGCAATTTGCATGATTCAAGCAATTATAAGTCAGAAACCCATGTGAATTTGCTAGTTTGTAATATTTTACAAATTTTCCTGTATGTTCTTTAATTAGTTGAAATCCCCTAATATATTCCCCTACTCATTGATAAATTTTATATTAATTATGCCATTATCTTAGGTAAAACCATTCATGAGGAGCTTTCTCTTTTTAGATGGATGACCTATACATTTGTATTTTCTAGATTATATATATATATATATAATATAATATATATATATATATATATATATATATATATATTATATATATATATATATAGATATATATATATATTATATATATATATATGTATATATATATATATCAATTTGGGACTGGAGAGAGGCTTGATTTCCTAGCATGCTCTTCATCTCACATAATTTGTGATATTAGTAAATTAGAAAGGATATTAAGACATCTCAATCTCATTTGTTAGAATATATAGGAATTTCATATAACTTAAGTAGGGGGAAAGAAGAACCCATACATGTACACATATATTTTATTATAAAAGGAAAAAATCTGACATTTTTAATTAGTAATTCAAGGATCTCATAATATCTACATATTTAAAATTTACAATATACATGATTGTCGCAAATCACTTGCACACACTTCACCCACACACTACAAGCTTCTTATGAATGATTCTTTTGACAAGCATTCTCTTTCCATTACACTGATAAGTTATTTGGAAAACAAAAAAAAGTTAATTATTATGTTTAAGAAATTTGACATCATCGCCCACTAGGTTGAATGAGTTGGGCCATAATCCCAATCTAAAGACCTTTTAAAATAAATTGTATCTCAAAACAGTAATGTCCTCCATTTATAGGCCATAAAACAATATTATAGCTTAGGAATTTGAGGGTAAGCATTTACATAATCCCCCTTAATCATTTACATTTGATATGTAGAAGTTGAATTTTTATGAAATTTAAATACTTCATAATCTAATGTTTAAAAACATAGTGGAAAGAAGAATCTTGTGAAGGGGGTAAGGATACTTAATCTTTTGTGAACCTCCTTGAGTCTCCCGGCTCTTGGTAAGGGTTCCAAATCGATTGTTGAATCTCAAAAGTTGAGATTCCCTTTCCTACACCAGATGAAGGTAGCTAGTGACCAAAAACTGGGCATACACACAAGTTGGAATATTTGGGACACAACTTCATCTAGAGGTGATTTTGAATGTATTTTGAGAACTCAACTAGCCATTTTGTAATGTGCCACTAGTAACCCTAATTATAACCTTCCTTTCAACCTTTTCTAGTTTTATTATGAAGAATTCATGCCTCATTACTGAGAACTTTTAAAGGGCCTAGTTACTTGTGAGTTAAAGGATTTCAAGTATCTTAGGACTTTGTTATTTTATGTTAGTTTCACTTTTCACCCTTAACAAGAGGTTATCTATTTGATTAAAACATTCTAGCTATATAAATTATGAAGAAATATTAACGTAATATTTCTAAAAAATTTTTGGTATGATTTGACTCAACTAATTTATTCTTCCCAAAACAATTGAAAGTATCCTCACTCTACACATTGTAACAAAAATTGGGAATAATAGGAGACCATATTACACCTTGACATTATCATCACCTTCAAGTCATCCACTAGTGTCGGGAGGAATACGTATTTTTATTGCTCTATTGGTTTGACATACACCACATCGGTCACCACATGACCCCAGTTTGATAGGATCATTCATTTCAGGAGAAATTTTTCTTGTGGAATAATGAGGTATGAATGCATGTATTGTTGCAAATACTGAGAGGGGGGTGAATCAGCATTCCTTAGCAATTAGCACTTTTAAATATTTTCAGAGCATTAATTAATCTTCAATTATTATTAATGTTTATGCACTAATAACAGTAAATAAAAGAACACAGTAGACACAAGAATTTTAGGTGGAAAACCCCCTCCGGGTCAAAAACCATTGAATGTTTTTATAATAAATTCTTTAATCTTCAGCCCCAACTAAAATGAAAGCAACAACTTCCAAGAATTCTAGAAAATCATTCTTCTCGAGCTCCCACTGGAAGGACACCCCAACACGCTGGTTTCTTCAGTAGTCAACTAAATGTATGCCCCAACATTCTAGACCAACCTACCACCCTGAAGTTTTCACAGGCTCCAACCTGTAGGCAACTTCATGCACCAGCCTAGCACCTCCCTACCACCCTATCATTACTATAATAAGACAAGAGTGTGGATTCTCGTACCAGTGACAACAATCCATGATACAATATGATTTACAATGATTTTGACTGAACACCAATCACACTATGACCTGCAACCCAACCATGAAATCATCCCAATAGAGTCTCCTTTACCTCCCAATAATGCCTTTTCAACTCTAGGAAGATTGACTATTTAACAATAATGACTCTTCCAATGATGACACTTTTACAAGTGACTCTTTTACAACTTTACAATGATGGCTCTTCGCCTTGACACTTCTTCACAATATACGGATGGTTGTCATGTCTTCAAAGGATCCCTCTGCAATGCTTCCTTTGATTTGATACTTTTGCTATGGAATTCTTGCTTGAAGTTGTACTTGAATCTTCTTCTACCTGCATGCAAAATTTTCCCGACGAAACCAATCCCAAAACGAAAAAAAATACCCTTCAACTTACCTCTGCCTGCAAAACACATGCAAGTGCATAATAATGAATAAATACAAATTAAAATTACAATGCATACTTGGAATGTGCTTGTCACTTTTGTTTTTGACTTGTTGCAACAGTAGACAAAGACTCCCACTCTTGATATAGGCCTGGACTCTATGCAAGACTATATCAAAAACTCACCTAAAGATATATACAATAAAAACTGATGACATACCCTAGACTTGTGATGGACCAAGTTCTAAGTAAAACAATAGAGACCATTCCATCAACTATGACAAGACAAGTAACATGAACTTAAAACATCATATATATTTAGTAGATTTGTTGTAGCATCAAATGTGTAGTATCAAGAATAGGACATCTGAAATGTGGTATCAAAACTAACTGTGACATATAGAGACATAGAGATATAACCGAGACCCTATATATACTTATGTTGTCTTGCAAAAACATATGTCAGAGATGATACTCAAAATTCAAATGTAAACAATAATCATACATACCTTGCTGCAAGAGTCTTACCTTGACTGTTGATGTGTGGTCCTTACTGCAGTAATCCTTGAATGCATATTTTTTCTTTCCTTCTATGAGCTCGATATTGAATCTATTTTATATATGTAATTTTGGATCTGTAGGGTCTGAAATTTTGTCTTATGGCATGCCTCTGAGTCCTCTTTGCAACCCCACGGGTCTGATCAAGATTGGATTCTTCAAGCAAGAGTTATGCCCAATCTCCCATCATGACCTGATTATAGCCCGGTTCAGTAGATATAACTTGTACGAAGTAACACATGTCACTATTGCGACCTTCGGCCCTAAAATGTTACCCAACAGACTACAGTTCGTTCTATTTATGGGACTATTTACGAAATTTGAATCCAATGCTCAAAGAAAAAGTTATGACGATTTTCCCAACATCACCTGTTTGACATGGAATTTGAGAGCCTTTAAAAATGCTAACTTCCTCAGATCATATATCTAAAAATATAGTGAACCAATATCTGCAATTTGGTCACATGATTCATCAAGATTTTGGCTCAAATGGGTTTTACTTTCAACTTCTAAAACTTCGCAGAAAAAATGTTATAGCGAAAATTCCACGATCACCTGTTTTAAGCCACAAAATCCCTACTAGAGGAGGATATGAGGGTCATTATTTATATGAATGTCTTGAGTTGAGAGGGTCCTCAACAAGTGAACGTTGGAGGGTTTTTAGGAGAAAAAAAAATATTATTAATTATTGACTCTTCAAAGACCACAACCAATTATGAGTTCCATGCCACAACCCCATAAGGTGTTAGCCCACTAACTGGGGCTACTAACTTCAACCGCAAATAACTCTCAAACTGTGAAGAACTAGGAGGCGTACCATATATCAACAGAAACATCGCGATGAGTAGAATCCATAGAGAACAAATTTGATGCAAAATAATATGAGATGTCAAGTAAAAATCCCCATGCAAGAACGGGGTAGCCCCTAGTGCTGCTTGCATTGACATCAATGACAACCACTGACAAACAATCTCCCCCTTTGACATTGATGGCAGCACAGGTACTACCCCTGTGATCATAAAATCTCTTCCTACTACCTTCTCTCCCCCTTTGTCATCAATGGAAAAGGGTAACTCCCCCTAAAAAATAGCCATTTTGCGGACATGTACACACCTCCACTCCCTCTTTCTACTCAAGTAGATAAGAGAAAGAGTCTAATGAAAACTTGGGAGAATCCCAAGATTTTGGTGAAGATACACAAATGCTTCATGAGGTAATGGTTTGGTAAATATGTCAGCAATTTTTTCCTTTGTGCCAACATATTCAAGCTTGACATTCCTTTCTGCAAACTACTTTCTAACTAAATGATATTTAATCGGAATGTGCTTCGTTTTGGAATGCATCATTGGATTCTTGGAGATATTGATGGTGCTGGTGTTATCGCAAAATGTGGGAATAGGCTCATCAAACTTGACTTGAAGATCTTGCAAATTTTGCTTCATCCAAAGAACTTGAGTACAACAAGCTTCTATTGTGACATATTCTGATTCTGTTGTGGATAACAAGATTGAAGACTATTTTTTACTTAACCATGAAACAAGACAACCACCTAGATAGCATGTTGCTCCGTTGGTACTCTTATGATCATCAACAGTTCTTGCCCAATCTGCATCTATATGAGCTTGGATGACCAGATCATTTCCTTTGTGATACCATAGACCATATTCCACTGTGCCCTTAAGATACCGAAGAATTCTTTTGATGACAATAATATGGGATTATTTTGGTGTTGTTTGGAATCCTACTACTTGTCCAACTGCTTGCATCATATCAGGCAGGGAAGCTATCACATATAAGATACTACCAATCATGGATCTATACAACCTTTGGTCCACATCCTTTAACGAATTTCCTAATCTTAACTTGCAACATGTTACCATGGGGGCAAGGACTGGCTTGCAATCTTTCATCTAGAATTTCTTGAGAATTTCTTTGATGTACCTGGTTTGATATATGGATATTCCTTTATCTTGTTGAGATATTAAAGCCCTAAAAAGTATGTCAATTCACCAATCATAGACATTCAAATTCACTTTGCATTTTGTGGCAGAGTCTTTACTTAATATGTCACCACTGCTTCCAAAGATTATATCATCCACATATACTTTGATAATTGTTAGGTTATCTTGATCCACTTTCACATAAAGATTGTTGTCAGCACTTCCTTTCTCGAATCCTTGTTGATGTAGATATATGTCAAGACGAGCATACCAAGCCCTAGGAGCTTGCTTGAGACCATATAGAGCCTTCTTTAATCTGCAAATGTAGTCTTCTTTGTCAGAGAGTAGAAAACCTTCGGGTTGTTCAATGTATACTTGCTCCTCCAATTCACCATTTAGAAAAGCTAACTTAACATCCATTTGGTAGACCTTGATTTCTCTCGAGCAAGCATAAGAGAAAAACATCTTGATAGCTACCATTCTGGCAACGGGATCAAATTTTTCTTCAAAATTGATTCCTTCACCCTATGCATATCCTTTGTAGACTAATCTTGCCTTGTTCCTGGTAACCTGTAACCCTTCAACTGTTTTTCTCCCCCTGAACCTGTAATGAAATTGCCATCTTGTTAAAACTACCTTCCTATCAATCATAGACTTGTGCAATATATTGTTGCATAGACTCCTCCTCTACAAACATTAAGGAGTCAACAAGCCAGATTGTTCAAAATAGTGAGTCACCTAATGGGCCATCTTGACTTGAGTCATTATCTGAAGCAATTGCTAATTCCTCATGACCTTTTTCTTTTACAAATCCTGAAAGCATAATTGTTGATACCTTGTTATCTGCTCTGTCTTCCTATACCTATTTCCTTTTCTAGACCTTCTTATTCCTGCAATCTTGAGCCATGTGCCCATAGTTATGACACTTGAAGCATTCAATGTTGTCCATATGTGATTCCACCTGATATCTGCAACCATGAGCGCTATGGCCATAGTTATGGAATTTGAAACATTCAATGTTTGGCCCATCTAGCATGTATTATCTTCTGACAAAATCATCATGGATCATATCTCATGATCCTGCAAACTTGCTTCTAGGGTTTTGCAGATAATTATTGTACCTATCAAAAACTTCACAATACCTATCCATATGTCCATAGTTAGCACATAAAAAGCAATAACCATTAAATAAATGTGCATACCTAGATGGTTCATTCGGATGTGTTGGTCCTTGATAGTTGTTCCTGTCAATAAATTTACAATCCTTGGCCATATGTCCATAGTTAGTGCATGAAAAACAATAACCATTAAATAAATGAACATACCTGGAATATTTTTCATTCTTCTTTGGAAGCTGTGGTGTAGTTTGTTGTGGTCCTTTGTTCTTGATTTCTTTGGTCCTGTTCTTTGGAGTTGAAACATGCTTCTTTGGCTTTTCACTTTGATCAACTTCCTTATTAGAATCATCCCGCGAATATGTGGATCTTGTACCTTCATCAACTAGAGCTTTACCATCTTTAATTGCCTTAATTTTTGCTTCTTCATCTGTCTTATCTTGTAAGTGTTCTTTTTGTGATCACTTGAGTTTGTTGATCTCATCACGGGTTGCATCAAGTTCTTCTTGCTTTTGAGAAAGATCTTCTTGAAACCATATTTTCAAGATCTTCCTTCTTTTTTCTGCCTCCTCAACCTATAGCTTGAGAAGAGTGGTCTTCTCTACTTCTCTGTTGAGAACCTGTATCTATTCCTTTTGCTTCTCATTTTCAATCCTGAGCTTGTTTATTTCTACTGAAGATGTTTGTAATTCATTTTTCTTTTGGTCAACAACATATATGTATCTTTGATCATATTCCTTCCTTTCAATTTCTGTTTCCTGCATCTGTTGTGTGATCATGATAATCTCTACAAACGTTGTGTCGAGTTCTTGTTGCTTCTATTGGACTTGTCTCTTGAGGTCTTGTGTCTTTGTATTCTTGATTTGTTCCAGTTGAGTTCTAAGACTACTAATCATCTTCTCAGACTCTTCATTTTCTTTGATGAGTTCTTTTGTTGTCTTTAATTCTGCTTCCAAAAGTCTTGTCCTTTCCTTTTGACTTTTGAGTTCCTTTATCACATTGATCACTTCATTTTTGAAACTCTAAGTTACTCATTTCTCCCATTTCTTCATCATAATCAGGAGGATTCAAATTTTCAATAACATCTTGACCTGATTGCTTTATTGAATAGATATTATGAAGCTTTTCCCAAAGAGCTTTAGCTGTTAAACATTGACCAACTTTTGTTTTCACAGAATTTGGGAAAACATTCAAAATTACATTCATGGCCTTTGAATTGTACCTTTTAGCTTTGTTGGTAGATGTGTCTCCCAAAACAATTGATTCCCATATCCCATGTGCCTGCAAATGTACTTCCATCTTGGATTCCCATATCTAGTAATTATATGCATCAAAATCAAGGCTTGGTACAACAATACTCACTTTCTTCAAATTTTGTTGTACCTGTAACTTCCTTTGAAATCCATGTAACCTACTTGTTTGACTTTCCCATCTCTATGCTCTGAAAAATGACTTCCAGCGGTTAAGTTGTTACTGAAGGAACCAGGCTCTAATACCAATTGTTGGAAATACTAGGGTTGGGGGGGGTGAATCAATATTCCTTAGAAATTAGCACATTTAAATCTTTTCAGAGCATTAGTTAATGTTCAATTATTATTAATGTTCAATTATTATTAATGTTTATGCAGTAATAACAATAAATAAAAGAACACATTCGACAAAAGAATTTTAGGTGGAAAACCCCCTTCGGGTCAAAAACCACCAAACGCTTTTCTAATAAATTCTTTAATCTGCAGCCCCAACTGAAATGAAAGCAACAACTTCCCAGAATTCTAGAAAAGCATTCTTCTCTATCTCCCACTGGAAGGATGCCCCAACACCCTGGTTTCTTCAATAGTCAACTAAATTGATGCCCCAACATCCTTGACCAACCTACCACCCTAAATCGTTCATAGGCTCCAACTTGTAGGCAACTTCATGCAATAGCCTAGCACCTCCCTGTCACCCTATAATTACTGAAATGAGACAAGATTGTGGATTCCCGTACCAGGGACAACAATCCAAAATACAATATGATTTAAAATGCTTTTGACCGAACACCCAATCACACTATGACCTGCAACCCAACCATGAAATCATCCCAACAAAGGCTCCTTTACCTCCCAATAATTCCTTTTTGACTCTAGACAGATTGACTCTTTTACAATAAGGACTCTTCCAATGATGACACTTTTACAAATGACTCTTTTACAACTTTACAATGATGACTCTTGGCCTTGACACTTCTTCACAATATACGGATGGTTTTCATGTCTTCAAAGGATGTCCCGCTGCAATGCTTCCTTTGATTTGATACTTCGGCTCTTGAATTCTTGCTTGAAGTTGTACTTGAATCTTCTTCTACTTGCATGCAAAATTTGCCCGACAAAACCAATCCCAAAACAAAAGAAAATACCCTTCAACTTACCTCTACCTACAAAACACATGTAAGTGCATAATAATGAATAAATTGAAATTGAAATTACAATGCGTACCTAAAGTGTGTTTGTCACTTTTGCTTTTGACTTTTTGCAGCAGTAGACAAAGACTCCCACTCTTGATATAGGCCTAGACTCTATGCAAGGCTATATCAAAAACTAGCCTAAAGATATATAGAATAAAAACTAATGACATACCCTAGACTTGTGATGGACCAAGTTCTAAGTAAAACAACAAAGACCATTCCATCAACTATGAAAAGACAAGTAACATGAACTTACAACATCATATAGATTTGTTGTAGCATCAAATGTGTAGTATCAAGAATAGGACATCCAAAATGTGTTATCAAAACTAACTGTGACATATAAAGACATAGAGATATAACCAAGACCCTGTATATACTTATGTTTTCCTGCAAAAACATATGTCAGAGATGATACTCAAATTTCAAATGTAAATGATAATCATACATACCTTGTTGTAGGAGACTTACCCTCGATTGTTGATGTGTGGTCCTTACTGCAGTGATCCTTGAATGCATGCTTTTTCTTCCCTTCTAGGAGCTCGATATTGAATCTGTTGTATCTATGTAATTTTGGATCTATAGGGTCTGAAATGTCATCCTGTGGTATCCTTCTGAATCCTTTTTGCAACCCCATAGGTATGATCAATATGGGATTCTTCAAGAAAGAGTTATGCCCAATCTCCCACGATTTCATTACCTTATTATAGCCTGTTTCAGTAGAGCAAACTTGTACAAAGTGCCACATGTCATTGTTGCGACTTTCGACCCTTAAAATGCTACTCAATAAACTAAATTTCATACCCTTTCTGTGACTAGAAAGTTACGAAATTTGAATCCAATGCTTAGAGATAAATTGATGACGATTTTCCCAACGTCACCTGTTTGACATCGAATTCGGGAGCCTGCAAAAACCCTAACTTCCTCATATCATATCTCCGAAAATATAGTGAACCAAGATATGAAATTCGGTAATGAGGTTCATTAAGATTTTAGCTCAAATGGGGTTTACGTTCAGCTTATGAAGCTTCGCAAAAAAAAAAAGGTATAGTGAAAATTCCACGATAACCTATTTTAAGCCACAAAATCCCTACTAGAGGAGGATATGAGGGTCATTATTTATATGAATGTCTTGAGTTGAGAGGGTCCTCAACAAGTGAACATTAGATGGATTTTAGGAGAAAAAAAAAATATTATTAATTATTGACTATTAAATTACCACAACCAATTATGAGTGCCATGCCACAAATCCATAGGGTTTTAGCCCACTAACTAGGGTTACTAACTTCAAACGCAAATAACTCTCAAACTGTGAAGAACTGGGAGGCGTACCATATATCAACGGAAATATCTGGACGAGTAGAATCCATCGAGGATATATTTGATGCAATATAATATTAGTTTCAATTCAAAATGCCCTTGCAAGATCTGGGTAGCCCCTGGTGCTGCTTTGGTTGACATCAATGACAACCATTGTTCAACATGTATTTGTTTAATATTGTAATGTCATGTCATATGGTTGCAGGTAGCATGGATTGAGCATGATCAAAAGGGAAAAGATATCCTCCTCTAAAAAGATGCTAAAAGACTTAAGTCGCACTAGATGAAATCAACATAATATGTCCTCATATAAAGTATGAGGTAAGTGATCACAATTAAATAACTCTGAAAGCTCCTGGGAATGAAAGATGTGAGGATGGAAGAGACTGTGAATTATGTAACCATGATGAAGGCAATAAACATCCAGAGGATCAGGAAGACTTGATCAGGAAATCTCTCGAAATGATGTAAAGACTTTGATGGAAGTCTGAAAAGATGAAGACCCTTGTCAATACATATCATTGGGATATGTGTCAACATGTATACAGGATGTTGATACCTACAAGGAGATGTCACTAGAAAAAGGCCATCACCAAAAGGTAACTTGTGACTTGTTTTTGGTGTCTAACCTCTTGGAAAAGCCTGGGTATGTGTGCAGGGCTATGGTAAGAAGTGTTGTGAAGGATGTCACAACTATGTACCTCGTGATCTAGAAAAATCATCATTGGAGGAAAGGTGAAGATAGATGGTCCTATGAAGGAAGCCCTAGATGTACAGCCAAGGAGGATACTTTTTGAGATGACACGATGGAAGAAATTGATGGATGGTTGAAACCTACATATGAAGAAATTGATGACATCGAAGTCTTGGATCATTATTCAACTAGAAGACCCTATTATGTAGTGATGATAGAGTTCCTAGGTAAGAGGGAGCTCTGGGAGGTTCCTATGAGTAAAGGAACTCGAGCAAGTTTCTAAGTGAAGAGAAAATTGGAACTCGTCTCTGGTTAAGGGGGAGAGTTAGACACCACATTCTTATCTTAAGTTTGGAATAAAGAATAGAGGATTATGTAATCATCTAGCATCTGACACTCTTTGAGGATGTGGTAGGGCATCCAATACAAGAGTAGGCAAGAGGACCAATATTATTGAGGGTTCAGAACCCAAGATGAGAATAGTCCTAGTAGGGCATACTTGGAGAACACCCAGGTGGATATGACCCTAAGAGAGACAATGATGATGTGTGTCTATCAGTCATTGGTCTCGCCAACATTGTGTGCTCTAATCTATTTGAGAGATAGAGTGGTTAGTCAAGGCCTTGATATATGGAAACAATGTTGGTTAAAATTATGTTATAGCAAATGGATAACTAATCCAACTCTTTGCTTATGATAACTCTTGCATTGAGAATGTCCATGTACCAGGTATGTATGAATACCTCCCTAGTTAAGAGGGAGTGTTGAAAATAGTGTAACTAGGTTCAGTCTTCATTATCTCAAGTTTTTGCATTAATGTATTTTTGTATTAAAAGAAATATGTTTTTCTCTAATTAATAGCTCAAGACAAACCATGTAAAAATGAAGACATTCATGTATTATTTATGTAAATGAAATGAATGTAAGTCCTTCTAGATCATCCAGATCAAAGAAATACTCAAATGTGTACCCACAGATTTACTCAAGAAAACCGCTGAAAGGAAGACTATGGAAGCCTTCTAGATTCATGTCAGCCAAACTAATTAATCAAAGGGACATGTCAACCTAATCTAGGCTCACGTCAGCTCAATGGATGAGAGGGAAAGATACAACATTGTACTGATGGAGCTGCTCTCAAAGATGGAAGGATTAACATCAAGACCATAGCACAAATTCTTTTGAAAGCCATCAGGTTCACTGTTGCATGGTTGTGTGGTAGTGCAATTTTGAATTTTCTCACGAAGTCTCAGATGTAAACTATTGTGGATTGTTTCAAGGTACCATATTTAACTGGAGTGAGGTTGTAGTTGCTAATCTGAAGGGGAAACTAACCAGGGTCAGAATGGGAAAACTCAAAAAAATTGGACATGGTGTCTTCATTATTTAATTTTCTTTGGAATAGATTCCTCTTTTGGATCCACAAGTAGTTGTAGAGAGAGGAGGGCCTCATGACCCTCACATGCTAAAATGGGTTACACTTATGTCACACCATGGAGGTGGTGAAGGCCCAACAATCAGATGTACTCATGACTTCTTCGAGTGGTTGGAAAATCAGATCATCATGATCGAATATTTTCCATGTGCAAGGATGGATTATAAAGGAGATCCATCCATGCCACTACCACCTGGGATGCAAGTGGGGTGCTATAGGTAATATTTCACATTTTGGTTGATTTTTGAAAATTTCCTATTTTATTATTTTTGGCATCCAAAACTAATTATATGAAATGATCATGCATATGTGGCGCCTGTGATACCAGTTGGATTATGTAGATATTATTGGCATGGTGAGCATCCATTTTCTCCCACAGTACAAAACCTGGAGGTAACAAAGAAACTGACAAATATAGAGCAAAACCTTGAGAGGTTGACTTTGGACATCCTAGATGTCGTGATAGAAAATTTGCCTCTCTGCTACCAGAGGCATACTGCAGGGGTTCCTGGACCTATTAGTTGTTTTCTACAATGAGTGGCATGTATTGTATGCTACCATGATCATCATCATGTGTAATGACTAGTCTGAGGGCTAGATTTTTTTTATTTTTGATGATGTATCAATATGTTCAGAAAATAAAGGCCACGGAGCCTCATGTCTTTGGATAACATTTTTTGTAAAAGCCAAACTATTTATAGACTTTTATCTAATGAAAGCTACTATTTTTGTCTATCTTGTACAATAGATGAATGAATATCGCATTGATTTCTTTACAAATCTCTTACAAGTGCCAATTTAACAGATAATTAGTTAATGCATCTGTTAATGTGTTTAAATTTCTCAGAATATGTTGATACTCAATATAATCAAATTCCCCTTCCAAGAGACAAACCCACAAAAGCATCCTTAACATGGAAGAACTTCTAATTGAATAAAAACCATTCAAATGTAATACCACGAGTTGTGAGTCTAAACTAACGATCAACCGATGAATGCCAAATGCAATGGCATTAGATAATATCTCAATCGCTGCACTATATTCTGCAATATTGTTCATTTTTCGATCGAGGCATATCCCATGAATAGAAACTAACTCATATGTGGGCAAATAAATTACCCAGGTTGCAGAAGACAAATTTTGAGTACTACAACTAGCGCCATCAGCGAAGCTAATGTAAGTCTAAGGGAATGTTGACATCTGCAAATCAAGTGTAACACAAGATGAGCAGGAGAAGTAGATGAAAATTGCAAAAACTGCTAAAAAATGTAGCACATAAACTATGGTACAATAATATACAAATTTTTCACCGAACAATCTAAGCATAATATCTCTTTAGGTAAAGACCATTTATGGGCTTTCCCAAAGGAATTTTGTCATAATCAACTAGTTCAGAGGCCCCTTTTTCCAGTGCATATTTTACAATATAAGGGCCATACCACATAGGCTCGAATTTACCAATACCTAAGTTATCAGGCTATTCATCATAGACCAAGACTAAATCACCTTCTGCATACGAACAAGGTTTGACATTTTGATCATATTGTGCTTTAACTCGTTTCTTTTGGGACTTGCTAGCTAATGCAACATCACAGTGAGTCTCATCGAGACATGCTAAGTGCAAGAAACGTTCTTCTTCAGCAGAAGTGGTTGGTAATAATTCAATTTCTAGTTTCAAAAACGGTATCTTGCATTCAATCAGTAAAACTTCTTCCATGTTATAAACAAGATGGAAATGAGTGAAACTAGTTGAATTATTTGTTGTGGTACGATATGCCCACAAGGTTGGATAAAGCATTAGATGCCAATCTCATTTATGAGTCTCGATAATATGTTTAATCATGGTGGATAAAACCTTGTTAATGACTTCCACTTGTCCATTTTCCTGTGGGTAATAAGGAGTAGAATTGTCATAATGTAGGCCTAGCTTCGTGGTAAGATTGGTCATCATATAGTTTCAAAAATGGCTACCATGGTCCATGACAATAGCTTGTGGAACTCCAAACCAAGCAATTACATGAATGAACACAAAAATGGATGGTGTTTCACCATCATCCTTATATGTAGGCATCACCTCAGCCCATTTTGTAAAATAATCTACTGCAACGATAATGTACCTATGCCCCCTGGCCGAGTGAGGGTTACATGTAACAAAATTAGTGCCCCATTTAGTGAAAGGACTAATAGCAATGATTGGCTGAATAGGAGTTGGATGTGCACGCACTTTTCGATCATAAATTTGACAATTATGGCATTTTCATACCGCAGTTATACAGTCTTTGAACATAGAAGGCCAGAAATACCATGCGCACAGGATCTTTTGAGCAGTGGAAAACCCTGACATGTGACCACCACAAGCTCCAGAATGGTAGTCGTTTAATTCATTTTCGGGTTCCTCATGAGTTAAATGTTGTCGAAAAATAGAATTGACACCACGACGATAAAGTTTATCACCAACAATATTGTATAGTTGGGATTGATACCAGATACAATGACAATCAATTCGACTCATTTCTGGTCGAAACGTCTGGGTCTGAAGATAAATGCTAATATATCCATATCGTCTAGAAGAGAATCTTCTACCACTTTTTCGGTTTCAGTACAGGGAAAGTCACACAATACTTCATCGAATACCAATGATTTCTTAGATTGTATTTAATGAATCGAATTCTTGTAGGATGACTATCCATTTGGAATACTTGCCCCCCAGCAATTGTCTGATAAGAATGCAAACCATGGGGTTACAATTAGAAATCATAGTAGTTTTGTGCAATAAACTATAGTGATGGAAATGTTTAGGGATGATTTTAGGGGCGAATGTTCGCCCTTTGGCAAAATTAAGGGGTTTTAAATTTTTTGTGGGCGAATATTTTGTATCATAGTACATTTTTACAAATCACCTCAAATAGCCACCTTATTTTAAGGGAGAGGGTAAAAAAGGCAAATTTAGCCCTTGAAATTAGGAGTTACAACCTTCCATTCACCCATTTTCAAGAATAGGTTTTATTTAAGTGAATCCATTCGCCCATTATAAACTAGATGCATGGTAAATAAATAAACCTCTTTTTATATTTAGTCCATAACCCTCGTTCTATTTATGAAGGCTCAAGAAAGAGGTTTTATTTAAGTGAATCCTATGGGCCAAATACATATTTGTAAAAGAGGTATGGTAAAAATAAAAATATAAATAAACTAGATGCATGGTAAATAAATAAACCTCTTTTTATATTTAGTCCATAACCCTCGTTCTATTTATGAAGGCTCAAGAAAGAGGTTTTATTTAAGTGAATCCTATGGGCCAAATACATATTTGTAAAAGAGGTATGGTAAATTAATAAAAATATAAATAAGAAAGAAGTATGGTAAACAAATAGAACATTTTTTTATATTTACTCCATAAGTCACCTTGTATTTATGAATGGTATGGTAAATTAATAAAAATATAA
>APFE030264195.1:0-11912 GCA_000404065.3 Pinus taeda
ATAAATAATAAGTCAAAAAGATACTATGGAATTATGGCACAAATTTTGGAACTCCAATGATTAAGAAAATCTAGGAATGTGTTCCACTAATCAAGGGAGCAAATCCACCAATCAAGGGAGCAGATCCACTGATCAAGGGATTTTGGTGGGGAAAGATTTATCCATCCATGGAGAATGATTATTAATCATTTTTTGTAAGTACCAAGTCGAATTTGCCTCTAGGGAATGATTGAGAAAATCTAGGAATGTGTTCCCTACCATTTAATGCAAATTCCTAGTATTGGAGACTAGATTCACTAATTAAGGGATTTTGGTGGGGAAATATTCCTCCATTCATGGGGAATGATTCCTAATCATTTTTTGTAAGTACGAAGTCAAATTTTCCTCTAGGGAGAGATTTTCATTACTGTTATTCTGGAGAGACTTGTATTCTTGCAGCTCCATTGTATTGTCTTGCAGGAATGTAATTCTATTGATGAAAATAATGAAGATTGGTGTCATGTTCAGCTTCTAAATCTTATTCTCCTCCATAGGTCTCTAAGTTTCCTTGGGCTTGGCCATCTAGGAGTCTCAGAGCTCTTTTGTATCATTTTATTTCCTTCTTTTCATTGCTTGTTTACATGCATCTCTAGTTTTTATTTCTTTCTATTTCTGCATTTATGATTAATAATTTCTTGTTGTAGGATTGAGTTAAATGGTTGATATAAGTTCTTTTTCACGATAAAAATGATTATTGGAAAATATTTGGAAGTTCATATAAATCATTGAGCTGCTTGGATTAATCTTCTTATTCCAAAATATAGATTGTTGGACCTCCTTTTTGGCAAAGAACAATACATTTCTGATTTTTTTTAGAGCATGATAACGAGATTCAATTGACTCAATTCCACTTGAATTAGATTAAAAAAAATATTCTGATTCATAAAAAAAATTACCACATCGAATTTTCACTTGATTTGGTTAGGCATTTCTTAGATTTACTAGCTCACTAGTTCTCAAATTTCTAGCTTTTCAACTAGTAATGGCTTTTTATTTTTTTGAATGAATTAACATAGGTATTTTTGATTAATTACATTTGGAATAGGGATCTAAGACATCCTATTTAATAATAAAAAAATCCCATCCAATTTGGATTTGATTTGCTTGGTCACTAAACCCTCACCAATTTCATCATTTCATAATACTTTTGAGCAAATCCATCCATCTCCCGACTTTCGTTTTGCATCTTGAGTGATCCTAGGGATTTTCCCACTCCATTACACCCATCACACACCCTTGCTAAGCCTCCTGTCACCTCCAACACCTCATTTTTTTCTCTCGGTTGTATCTTGTAGGTTTCCTATAATTCCTACAAGATCATCCTATAGGTTTCTAGTACATCCTGTAGGTTTTCCTGAAACGACCTGTTTTGAGGCTGAATTGATGGGAAACCTCTAGGAAGTCACCAAATGCCTCCCAAGGGTGTCCACACCATACAACGATCTCCTAACCCTTCCATCCAACCTTCAACATCCTCAAATTCACTTGCCACATCACAAAAGGAAATTAGTTTGTGTACTTGATTTTGCATGAAAAGACAAAAAGACAAAAATAGATTTATTTCAGTCCCTTTACTTGCACATTAGTGATGTTTGATGCTTCTTACTTCCATGCTTAGATAGTAGCATTTGGTTCATGATAATTTAGCATTATTACAAAGCATAGTTTCTTAATAGTCACTTAGAAAATGGTGTCTTTTAGCATTTGATTTCAATTTCTTTCATTGTACTTTCTTTCTTGCAATAAGTTCAGGTTCCATTTCGAACATTTCCTTTTCTACAATTATTTTAGGATTTGACTTTAGTACATGCACTCAATTACATCATGACAGAAAAGGGAGGACACATTGTATGTTGCACATATGGTGTAGATACGTCTTAAGTTTGTACGAACCCCCAAGTTGATAATTAACATCGATAGCCTCCGTAGTTGCAACATTCTTATTGCAATACCAAGGCGCATTAGTGACTACATGGAAGGGGGTGATTAGATTTATAGAGGCACTGTGTAGTGGAGAAGGAAATTTCGTTGATGGGTTTGTTTTAGTCATTAGCATTTCCAAATGGAATCAGATGCACATTGGGAATGTGCCCTGGAACAATGACTCGGTAACTTTTCATTGAGAGGATAAGTGGCACAGGATTGTAGTGTTGAAATTTTGATTCAGATTTGACTTTGGTTGTGGATTCTGGATTTCCCCGGAAGGAGGTGAACCCTAGTACTACTTTTGAGTGTGGAGGTGTGAGCCTTTGGATTTACTTGTTGATTGATATGATCACCATATCCTTTTATTTTCTTGTCGATAAAATGTGCATATGTGTATATTATTGTAAATATTGTATCAGGATGGATTTATAAAGCTCCATGAGGAATATGATTTTTTATTGGTTGAAGCAAATGTGCATGTGTATATGTATATATTATTGTAAATACCATAATGATCTATGTTATAAATATCTAGTAAAAGGTATGCTTTTCATATTTTTAGTAGGATGTTATTGTAAATACTGCAACGGGCTACGTTATAAAGTTCCATCAATAATATGTTTGGTTTTTAGTGATTTTTTGGTTTATGGGTGTCGTTGAACACCAAGGATAGTGCCTCCCTAAGGGGTAGGGGTTTTTAACGACCACGGGTTAAAATCCATGTAATAAAGTTAATAAAGGAAAAATATGACCCAGGTCATGGGACACTTATTCCAAACAGATTTGGGAAAACCATCCAAGTGTGCGTGTTCATTTGGTTATTATGGCTAAGGAAATTAGCAAAGGCAGAGACAAAGGCTTTGGAAAGGCAAGAGGTATTAATTGGCATTTTGTTTATGAAAAGAATGGAAATTAGGAGAAAAGGAAGGTGAAATGTCACGTGCATGTGAGGAAAAGTTAAGGAAAAATGAAGGAAAATGAATAAAATACAGGCCTCAATGATAAAAATGCTTCTAAGGATTAGTTCATGGATTTTGTCAATTAAAATACCTTTTTTTTTTGCTTCTAAGGATTAGTTCATGGCTTTTGTCAAGTAAACTACTTTATTTTTCTATTTTTTATTTTTATTTTTATTTTTATTTGTATTTGTAATTATTTTAATTTTTATTTTTATTTTTTCTTTTATTTATTTATTTATTATTTATTTATTCTTTTTTTCTTTTCCAGTTTTAAGCTGTAGCTCTCTCTCTCTTCTCTCTCTCACATAATCTTGCACACATAGAAAATTCTTGGAGCACTCTGGAATTAGACAAAGGAAATCACAGGAAGGGCAAGAAATCAAAGGGAAGCAAAGATCAAACAAGGAAGAGAAGGATCAAGAGGCTACAACATGATTACTGTCAGTATCAAGATGCATGTGTGATTTCCTTGATAGTTTTGGCATGCCTAGTACATGCATGGTTGTTTTTGGTTCTCTTGTTGTCATTGGCATGGATTTTCCACATGTGATAGTGGTTTTCAACCTTTCCTTGCCTTTTTTGGATAGCGATGGTGTAATGGGGTTCTTTTACTTGGTTGAGTTGGAAGGCAGAATGGTTTTGATACTGAGTGGCATGGTCTCAGGAGGATACACAAGGCCTAGGAATCCATGGACTAGTGAAGGTGGGATTAAGGTAAAGCCTAATTGTGTATACCCTCATTGGGCCTAAGAATCCTTGACCAGTGAATGGAACGGTATATGGTAAATCCTAGAGGGTGTAGACAAACAAATTCCTTTTTGGGCCTAGAAATCCCTTAATATGTGATGGCAGGATACATGGTAAATCCTAGAGGGTGGAGACAAAAAAATTTCTCATGGTTTATGTGGAGAGATCAAGAAGAATCCATCCTTGTATAGGTCTAATGATCCTTGTATTGGTATATGGTGGGATTGGGGTAAAGCCTGGTAGTGTATGTTTCTTGTTTTAGCCTAGGAATCACTTGGCAGGATTATGGTAAAGCCTGATTGTATTGATCAGGGCTTTGGCCTATGAATTCCTTGGTAGGATTACAGTAAAGCCTGAGGAAGCCCTAGTTGTTTTTTTGTAAGTCCCACATTAATCCTTGGAATATGAATTGAGGTTGATTGTCTGAATGAAAGATTTGGCTCAGCCCATTCTATGGTTGGGTGGTACGTAAAACTCCCTAACTTGGTTGGATTTTTCATAAGTTAATAAGAGCTATTTTCTTGTTTTACTTGATGAGTAAATATACTTGTTAATATGTGGTTTTAGTGGCTTTTATATCATTTTTATTTCGTTGGTTATATGTTAGTTATAAACATGGTTTATTTTGGACTGTAGATTACTGTGGTGTGGTTTCTGAGAGGAATTCGGATTCTCCACAATGTTCATCTTTATATTGGTCGACGTTTCGAGTCTAGACCCAGACTCATCATCAGGACTGATCCACGGAGAAAAGAAGGAAAATGGTTTTGATAAATATGTAAAAGGTTAATGTAAAGACAGAATATGCTTTTATTGTTGGATTCTAGATTCTTAACAGTAGTAGGTTTAAGATTTTGTTAGGAACTAAAAGATCAAAACCCCAAAAAAACTTAAAACTCAAAAACACTGAAGTAGAAAGGGCCATCTAGCACATATAGTGCACTACACTTCATCAGTTTATGATATCCGGATTGATAATTTATGTAGAGAAATTTAGGACACTAAATTGACCAAACAAAATGAATCATGCAACATTGTTGTATACATAGACCTCACCAAAAGATAAACCCAAAATTATAGAAATTGTGCACACATTATAAAGAGTGGAAATAAATTGAAGTCAAAAGGAAAGAAACATTATGTATTATCTAGCAAGAATAGGTGGAAGAGCTTGCCTATTTAAAGGGCCTTTCACTGATTTGTATGGGACAACTACATGATAGCTCCAGGTTTTAAGGAAGATATTAAGCACTAAGAAACAATGATAGATCTAAAGGAAGAGGGTCAGTCAATAGTAAGTAATCTTTTCCAAAATTAGGAAAATATCAAAAGGCAGAGGATTATTTCCATATTTGAAGGAATTTGACTCCAACAGACGCAATTTTTCTATTAAAAATCAAAGATTATTTTTATTTTTAGTTTATTATTAGGTTTTTAAATACCAAAGGATAGTATTTGATGGTATCTTTGTAACTTATTATAAATAAAATTGGTTTTTTGGAAAACCATACACTTATTTTCTCTGTAATAGCTTAATGCATGGGGATATGCAATAGTCTTGCAGTGGGGGTATGTTGAGCTCCAAAACTGGCTTTCCCTTAGCAACTTTTTTTATTCTCCCTCCTTTGTTTCTCCATGAGAAATGCATCATTATCATTAAAAACCATTGTCCATTGCCTCAAGGAGTATATTTCAGTGATTTACAGGTTATACTTTTAAGTTTTCTATTTGAATAAGTTTTTATCTTTTAGCTATGGAACAGAGCCACATTTTATAGCTAATCGGCTACTCCGCATCTACTTACATGCTTTTGCAGGTTCCACGTGTCAAGAGGGGAAAAGGACTACATGGGTAGCTTGAAAAACATTAGGGCATGGATCATATCCTATTCATCTAGCCTAAATCGATGAGGAAGACTCTGGTCAAAGGGAAGTCAAACATAGAAACACGTTTCTCAATGATGGGATCCAAAGCAGTTTCCTGAGGCCACATACTTCATCTACCACCTGCGCAAACAGAATCCAACAACCATTACCATAAGATTTATGTTTCCAAGAAACCAAGGACAAGAATTCCACATACTTGCCTACCTACGTGTTTTGTTGTAGCTTATTTATCTCTTTAAAACAGTTGTATAATTTCCCTATAAATACCTGTGTGAAGAACACAGAACAAATTCATTTTTTGCTTATGTGTTAAGTTCAGATTTCCGCTTTGTAGTTTGAAGAACTAATTCTTTTTTTTTAATATAAATATTGTGTTTCATGGATACCTGAAGCGTTATTGGAGTGTTGAGATAGTTCTTATAACCTGAGACCTTTGCAGAAGGCCCTTGCATTGGTCAAGGTTACATTTTATTTCTGTTTTGTCTTTGATAGTTAACTATAAATTCATTGTGTTTTTTCCATTATGTTTATAACCATTTTATAGCTCTGTTCATAATGCAGCTTGTGTCATCTTCTTATTAGCACAGAATAGCTCTTTTGTTTCACTACTTTCTAGTTTCTTATCAGTAGCTTGAAGTTGATGTTAGTAGCATAGAGTAATTTAGATTTGTTGATCATTAGTCTAGTTTCTTTCATTTGATGTTCATTAGTCTTTAGATTTTGAATTTAACTGATTAATGCCATTTTGTTGTTAGTTTAATAACTCATGTTGTAAGTGAATATTTCCGAAAACCATTTCAGTTGATGGTTCATCTTAAAACTAATTTGTGAAGTATTTCATTTATGAATGAGTCTTTCTCTGCATTTTTATGTTTACTTTTTTTTCTTAGAACAATGAAGTATGGAATCCCTCAAAATGTTATCACAAGGAGGTAGTTCTCCCAAAATTGTGTAGCAGAGTGATAAAGCACTTCATTTAGCTTTATGATAGATTAGTTGCAATTTCATTTTCAATCATAGTTTTTCATTTAGTTGCAATTCCATTTTCAGTTGTTCATTAAGTTTTGATTCGACAATTAAACAATAGTTGTAATTTTATTTTCAGTATTTCATTTTTGGTTCATCATAGATAACTATAATCTCATTTTCAGTTTTAATATCTCATTTAAGTTTTGGTTTTGTAATTGATTAGATTATAGTTGCAATTTCACTCTTAAGTCATTTTAGTTCATGTTTTGGAAACAATCATAATAACAAGAAGAGAAACTATGTTTTCATTTTCTTGGTTAAAACTTTACTTCAAAATATGGCTTAAAGACGTTTTAGATTCTTAACAGTAGTAGGTTTAAGATTTTGTTAGGAATTAAAAGATCAAAACCCCAAAAAAACTTAAAACTCAAAAACATTGAAGTAGAAAGGGCCATCTAGCACATATAGTGCACTACACTTCATCAGTTTATGATATCCGGATTGATAATTTATGTACAGAAATTTAGGACACTAAATTGACCAAACAAAATGAATCATGCAACATTGTTGTATACATAGACCTCACCAAAAGATAAACCCAAAATGATAGAAATTGTGCACACATTAGAAAGAGTGGAAATAAATTGAAGTCAAAAAGAAAGAAACATTATGTGTTATCTAGCAAGAATAGGTGGAAGAGCTCGCCTATTTAAAGGGCCTTTCACTGATTTGTATGGGACAACTACATGATAGCTCCAGGTTTTAAGGAAGATATTAAGCACTAAGCAACAATGATAGATCTAAAGGAAGAGGGTCAGTCAATAGTAAGTAATCTTTTCCAAAATTAGGCAAATATCAAAAGGTAGAGGATTATTTCCATATTTGAAGGAATTTGACTCCAACAGCTGCAATTTTTCTATGAAAAATCAAAGATTGTTTTTATTTTTAGTTTATTATTAGGTTTTTAAATACCAAAGGATAGTATTTGATGGTATCTTTGTAACTTATTATAAATAAAATTGGTTTTTTGGAAAACCATACACTTATTTTGTCTGTAATAGCTTAATGCCACCAAGGTTTTAATTAAGTTCTTTTGGCTTCAACTAATAGCATAATTGTGTTTCATTTGAGTTCTTCTTGTTTTGCTTCGCTCATATATTTTGATATTATGTGGATAGTTAAGAGAGGCTAGGTTGAGTATCAACCTCCCTTACATCCCCTGCAAATTTCTATTCATTATTGAGTAAATCAAAGTGACATATTTTCACTTTTGATACCTCTATATGGTTATATTGTTGTTTTTTGCATAACAAGAATTTATATTTTGTCAAGTTTTTGAAGAATCTTCACACACTTTATAATCTTATCAATTGACATAAGTATTCAATCTCAGTATGACTATTGGTTGATATTCTCTTTGGTATTTTATTAACATCTTTTAGGATATTGCATTTTTTCATGGTTGGATGCTAGCTCTTTGATTAGATTTATGAAAGTAAGGTTTTATTCATTTAAGAAAGTATTTGAAACCCTCAGCATCCACCACTCAAAACCCCTAAATCTGGCCACTGTGATTAGAATAATTTGGTCTATTTCCATGAACAGTGACAAGCCTCGTAACATATAAGGGATCCCCCTTTGGTTCAAGGGCCAGCTTAAGCTTAAAGAGAGGTGAGTTGATTTTTTGGCATTGTTTCTTAGGCCATAAATTATCTTCAAGAAATAGATACAACATTTGGCATCATTATCCGGGGGAATAATAATGAAGATATATTTCCATAGGAGACCAATATTTGATTAGATCAATTCTTTGATAGTGAATAAATATTAGACAACAGATATTGGTTGCATTTCTTTCATGTGGTGGCTCCACTTTGCTTCTATTTGGTGATTCCATGGGTTGAAAATTTAATTAGTTCAAAATGTCAAGGGAATCCACTATTGTGTTTTCTCAAGGCTTAGTAATGATTGCATTAATCAATATATTTTTAATGCTCTCGACAATAATAAAAAAATTCAAATATTTACAGAGGATGAAGTTTTCAAAGTTTCTGAATTATGTATGTTCCATTAGCTTATTGATTTGCGCTTGTAGGTATAAGTTGTTCATGGAATTTGATTTTCATATTGTATATTATTTTCATAATTTTAGCCACATACATAGTGGTCTATCAAATAATCTAATCCTCACTTGGCTACACTAGAAGTTTGACTACACTTAATAGGGCAAACTTCCAGTTCACTAACAATGGATGTGTGATTAAATAAGTTTGCATTATGAACATTTGGTGTGTAGTAGATCAGTTAAGTAATGACTCCATAGCCCGATGGATTAGGAAATACTCTGGTTTATTTTCTATTGCAGGTGGTTGTTTGCAGTAAGATTTCAAATTAAAGCATAGTGCAAGTTGCAACTACATGTATCAGTTCACAGATTACAAGTAGCAGATGGTAGTTTGTAGATTGCAGGATACTTTATTAATGTCATTGTTTGAGCAGAGTAGATTTCAAATGAGATTTGTATGAATCCATTCCAAAAGGATTCAAGGCACTTGGTCTACATTTCTCCACATCCCATGAGGGAGAGAATTCCTAAGTTGGAAGATATGTTGTAACATTTTCTTGGAAAAATATCACACAAAAATTTTTGAGCTTTACCAGAATTATATGAGCTGCCTTGGGGTGTTGTTTTTTCCTTAGAATAGTTTCGGAAGGGCTTTTATCAAAGGTACCAAATTCATCTACAAATTAAGAAGCTGTCAATTTGAACATTTTGAAATTATGATACCCAAGTAACCTGAGTTCACATATTCCTTGTGTATAAAGTAAGAACTAGCAATATCACAAGTATAAAAAGAAAGATGACCTTCTTATCATAACTCTTCCCTGAAGGCATACCTTATATCACAAATAGGAGTTCTCGATAAGAATATTATGTCTTTAGTGAGATAGCTATCTCCAATAATGTCTTTTAATATTGGCTCCACTGCCAAATTTTATAGAGATGACAAGTGTAACCATACAAATACATGACTTATGTTACCCCCTTGAATAAAATTTGCATTTTGAGCATTAGGAGGCATTTCCAGTAGCTCAGAAATTTTCGTTTTCATCATGGTTTGGTTGAAATTTCAAAGAATTCATTTGTTCCTCATTCATGCAAAGCGGCTTGTTTCTTGTATCAAACCATGTACTAACTGTTAATAGACATTGAGAAAGTAAGAAAATGTTGTAAAAGGAATTGAACAGAGATAAATGTATGTTATCTAAAGGTTGAGTAAGCCATTGAGGAATATGGAAGAATCATTAAAGGTAATATAAGACAAAAACTCATAAAAGGAAGTTTATTCACACCAGCAACATGTTAAATAATAATTCAACATTGGAGGTAAAGAAACCAATGACTAAGGTTTTGATTGAAATATTTGCAAAATACTATATCTTGACAACAGGCTAATTGTTAAACCTCTCGACAATATGCATTCTACTTGTTATGAGAGTGAATATGAGTGAGAACATTATCACAAGTTTTATGGTTAGATATTGCATAGTCTCAAGGGCGAAAATGAATAAACGTATTTCCTATTTGTTCCAAGGAAAACATTTCATATGCATCACTCATAAAACATAAAATAAGATTGATGATTAGTAATAAGTGTACACAGGTTTCTTTGATCAACATCACTATCCAAATGATCAATGGATATTATAAATAATGAACCCCTCTTGTGTGGTTGATGTTTAATGGACAGGGTGTTGGTGATTCTTTGTTTTTTCAAATCCACTTTAGAGACCTGGTAGGTGTAGGTTAAAAGTGGACCTTCCTTGCAAAAAACAAAACTACCAGAGATCCCTCTACATTCCACTTCCATATTTTCTTCATATCGCAGTTTGTTGCCATCAACATTTGAGGTTCTTGAATCATTAAGGGGATAAGTGTATTGAAAAACTACATGTTTATTAAGTGGTCATTCATGATATTTCTACTTGTTCAAAGCCATGCAATTCCAAGTGTATTGCTATATTGTAGGTGGTTACTCTTTGGAAATACATCCTACCAAACATAAATAAGATCTGATTTGTTTCAGTCATTGCATAATATCGGTCAAAAAGACACTACAATAGAAGTACATTGGAAAAGATGCTACACTATTTATTTTTCCCATATCTACTTTCCATTCAAGTGATAATTCTTATTCCCAATTGTTGGAAAAAAATTATGGTTTTGAAAGGGATGAATCTAGTTGAGTTTGCAGAAAACAAACTCTGAGATGACACAACAGACAAAATAGTGAAAGATTTAAAAAACAGATCTACATTTCCAGAGCCATACTCCTAGCTTATTTAATTTGAGCAATACATGCTTTATTAATTCAACAATACAATGATTTCAATCAGTTCTAGAGCTTGTTGTTTGTTTATGTTGTAGGTGCCTATGAGGTTTAACAATGATGAGAAGGGTTTAAATGATGTCACATTCTCATTTAAGCCTATGCTATTTAACTTATTCAGTGACAGTAAGAACAAAAGTAATCCTTTTTGTTTAATAATTTACTTGGTCCTAAGGTTACATAGGAAGCACCAACTGCAACAAACCTTTCTTATGACATGAATGAGAAGGAAAGAATGATTATTGTGTTTGATATTAGTGGGTGTAATTTTGATATATTAGTCCTTAAAATATCCAATGGTGTATTTCAGGTCCATAAATAATGTAAACTTTGAAACGGGAACTATAAACTCAAAACGGGAAGTCTGGCCAAAAAATGCCAAAAAAACATAAAAAACAGTGCTAAAAACAAAAATTGTGTATACTGGAACAGTGGTTTTTTTTCTAGGGCTAATTTTGAACATGTTTTAAAAATGGCAGTGAAAACAAAATTTTCGTGCAAAATATAGCTTGAAAACAAAAAAGTGATTATACTGGAACGATGATTTTTTTTTAGGGTCAATCTTCAAAATTTTAAAAAAATGCTAGTAAAATGATCTAACAACATAAAAGTGTCTCATAACTTCTCATTTAACACCATATGGAAATCAAAAATTTTATTTCAAGAGATGATGCATACATCAGTTAGATAAACTGTCTTAAACAATTATTCAAAATCACTCATATTTTCTTGCATGCCATTAGAATTCACATCTTCAGATGAGTCACTGGATGTTGATGAAGATGTTCCATATTCTTCTCTTTCATCAACTAGTTCCCCATCTGAGTCCACATGCATGCCCATCATTTCAGGTTTCAAATTTCTTCTAGATCTACGACTGGTTTCAGCAGACTCCCATCTCAATACTATTCCTTCTAGTAACAACCTTTTCAGAATCTCTATCATCTTGAAGCGAAGAGTTCCCCTCTTTGTTAAATTGAAGTCATAAACAAGTA
>APFE030264206.1:0-14472 GCA_000404065.3 Pinus taeda
GATTAGGAGGAGGAGTGGTGGTGGATGAGTCAGTGGAGGAGGAGGAGGAGGAGGAGCTGGATGATTAGTTGGTGGAGTAGGCGAAGGCAGAGGGGATGAGGAGGAGGTGGAGGCTGAGGAGGAGGTAGAGGAAGAGGTGGATTTCGAGGTGGGGGAAGAGGAGTTGGTGGAGGAGGAGGAGGATGAGGTGCAGGTGTAGAAGGAGAAGGAGGAGGAGGTGTTGGTGGAGGTCGAGTTGAAGGAGGTGGTGGAAGAGGAGGAGGAGGAGGAGAAGATGGTAGAGGAGGTGGAGGTGGAGGTGGAGATATGGAAGTTAATTTAAGATTGATGTCTTATATTCAAATATTAAATTGTCACTCTCCTCTCCACTGTTGGAAATGAAAGCTACAATTTCATGAATCCAGAACATATCTCTTCACATAAATGATATCCTACTATTAATTGATAAGTAATTCATTTAGAAATATTTCCTTTATTCACAAATATAGTCGTTCAAGTACATGCAATTTCCTTTATGCTTAGATCTGATATCTTGGCCAAGAATTTGAAGCATTCAACAAGATCAAAATTTTGAGTTTATTTTTTTAAAACCTTTTGTTTGTCTGTTAAACAATTATAGTTCTAGTTTTATTGTTCAATTAACAATTCGTTTTGGAATGATTGGTTTCATTGAATTATCATTGATTTAAAAAGCGTTGTGTTAAATTTAATGTTGTTTCTTGAATAAGAAGCCTTATGTTCTTCTTCTTTTATGTTTACTTGAGAAACATACGATATTAGGAATCATATATGGATTTGTTTGTTATTTTGGTATTCCAAATATTTTGCGTAATTATTATTTTTCATAATCATATAGAGTTGACATGATTATAGTATTATAAACTTTTGATGTAATCACTTCATTAAATATAGTAAGAAGTAAATATATTGTATAAATTTTCGTTATGAATAAGAAGAAATATTTACACTATAGGGGCCATAAGACAATTAAAACTATTTTATCATAATTAAATATTTTCATTAACGAAGAGAGGGTAAATCCATTGAATTGAAATCGATATACATGAATTTTTTCGCTGTTATGCATTTTGGGAAAAGCACTAGCTATATAAGGGTTTTCTTTAAACTCAAACAACATCAAATTTCCTTCCAGCCAAAATCAAATGAAAATGGAAACTGACATCGAAACCTTGTAAAGAGGAAGCATTTGATAAGTACTTGAAGGCTAACGCATAGGCAGAAAAACTTGCATGAATTTTCACCCCAAAACAATGTCACAAGATAACCCAAGTTGATCATAAACTAACCTATACACATAAGAAAGGAATTCATTTGTTTGAATTGGAATCACTTTAAATTAATTAGGGAAAGAACATCATAGAACATTTTGAGATAACTAGAGTCTAACCTTAGTAATATAGATGACATCCTTCAATTCGATGCTTTGTTATAACAGAATAACATTAGTAATGTACATATATGCTTGTATAAAGAAAAATTATATTGAGATGAAAATCAAGTTATGGTTTAATCATAGAGTGAAAAGTCTAGAAAGATTGTACAATATTGGAAGTAACTCAATGTATGAAGGGTAGTTCATTTTGAAGTCATTAAGAAAAGCAAAAATTACCCTGAAATCCTTCGAGGAAACCATAACCAACTTATGATACATCACAACCACAAAGTAAGAAGTAAAAACTTACAATAATATACCCAATATGCAAGAACAACTATACTATAACAAACATAAGTGAATGTAGACGAACCAAAGAGATTGCGATGTCTTTCCGAAGGATTTCATCCATACCAAATTTTACAAGGACTCTTCTTCTAAGAGTGTCAGAGGGACATAAGCTTTTCACATAAATTGCACATAGAATCACATAATCCCAAAACATCAATGTTCTATTTTTGAGAAACCTCATTGAGAGAACTATATTCAATAGAGTAATATGCATTCTTTCAACTACTTAGTTTTGTTGAGAATTGTATGGAACTATATTCTGATGTTGAATCTTGTGCTTGCATATATATTTTTCATATTCATTAGATTACATTATATTCCATTAATGGTATGAAGAGAGCCAATGTATGATTATGCTTCATATCCAATCCATACATGAAAATCCTTAAATGTTTTGAAAGCTTGAGATTTACTTTCTAGTAAGTACACACAACACATTCCAGCGTAATCATCAACATAATATTTCGTACATTTATTTTCATTATCATAATTAAAATGCATAGGACCGCACAAACCAAAATATATATGTCCAAATTTTCTACATGAATGAAGGGGCCTTGCTATTGATTGTGAACAAGGAGCAAATGGCAAATGATTATGCATAGCTATAAACCCATATAAAAAAGAAAGTCTAAAATCCCACATATACTTAGTAGGGTACTCAATTAACACATTTAATGTTTAAAATGGTTAGGTATAACAAAATAAACGTGTTGATTTATCATCCTCTTGGAGTTAAATCACCCTTGACGAGGAAGGGGCATGACTAAGTAAAGTGAAAAATGAGATAATATTGACAGATAGTCTATGAGCTCTGGGTAGAATAAGCAATGTTCCAATGTAAATAAGCCTAATAATTTTCCAAGTAGTAGAGAAATTTCTTGGGGGTAATATTCCAGGGTTTTTCAAAAATAAAAATAAAAAATAGTTGTCAATTTTGAATTTTTTTTTAATTTATTTGCTCAAATTTTATACTTTAAAATTATTTTAACTTAAAAATAATTAGAACTCTCAATATTTTTATGAAAATATCATTAAACATTTAACATTAAGGATATTAGGGAGTACTAATGTTAGGCAAGGTTTATAAGATTTAAAATAAATTTCCATCCTTGAAAGTTTTGCTACTAGATAGAACCCTTTGAGAAGAAAGAAAAAACATGTCATAGTTGTGAAAAATATACAAAAGAATTAAGTGATTAAAGGAGAAGATAACATGAGACATTCTTGAATAAAACAAACATACCGGGAATAATTGACAAGGAATAAAGTTGTGGGTCATTTAATGTTTGCATGTTGTGAGGCTTTGTGACATAGTACTGATGAAAGTCCTGAATGCTAAGGGCGTGTCCATTTCATGATACTTTTTTCTTTCAAATGATGAAAGACAATTTAGGATGCATAAATGTAATTATATCATAATGTAGTCAAAGAAACATTGTACTCTTCTTTTATTTCATTAAATTTTTTATTCATGTCCAAGTTTATCTCACCTTCATGGCTTCTTTTGATAAGAAGGAGAACTAAGGAATTTTTCATTGTACATATATAATAAAAATATGATCATTTTTAGTGGAAGAATTTCAATAGGAGGTTATGTAGGTGTTACCTATCCTAAACAAGGTGTAATGTTGAACAATTATATCCTTGTTAATCAAAAGTATTACCTTTCTCATTCAGTGTATATCTATTTTATTATATTTCCATTTACTTTAATGTGTTTCCTAAAATATATTTTTTAATTTTTCAATAAGATATAAAAATATATTTTTATATTGTATTACCATTCGCTTCCAAATCACATGGAAGGTGTCTTGCATATCTCACATTCATTCAACAAGGGATTTTCGTGAATACTGAGGTTAGATAAAGAATTTAAAATTTGAATAATGGTTTCAATATATTTTGGTTTGTATCCTTTAAATTCCATCCCTAAAGAAATAAATTTGAATGCATTTGAGATTTGCATAAATTTGATAGAAAAATATATCATTACATATAGTGAAATTCACTGCAATTGAGCTGAACAACTCCTTAGATTTCAATACAAAGCCTCAAAATTTAACTTAGAATTGATTAGACAAAATTAAAACAAAAACAAAACAGAACAAAAAATATAATAAAAAATCATATTACAAATATATATATTTATGTATATTAATATAAATATTAGTGATTAAAGAAAAATGGGAATACATAATTTACACATCTGAAATACATATAAATAAATTTGTGAAAACATATTTATGATTCCTTAATTATGTTATGCTAATAGTGTGTATATCTTATAATAGGATTTATAGAATTTTAATTTAATTATCAATAATCAATAGGTTGATGCTAGAGATTAAATAATCAATAATTAATATTTTTAATATTAGTCATTAATAGAAGGTTAGGATTTATTTAAAATTTAGTTATGATATCTATTCCTTTTCAATTTAATTAAAAAAATGGTTTCAACATTAATTTTAAATACACTATATATAGAATATTTTAACTATAAAATGATTCACTCGTTTTATTATAACTATTGTGACCATACAATTAAATGGATTGAAAATTTCTATATCCATCAATTTATGATAAGTATCAAAACACTAACACCATTATACATATTTCATTAACTAGATTAAAAAACTCATAAAAGTTACCTAAACTATATATTATTTATTATTATTATTATTGCTGGAGTTATATAACATATAAAAATATGTTTATCAGTGTAGATTCCCCCCACTATTATTATGGAAATATTTTAATTGGAAACATTTCTTCTTACATTACCATGGCTTAGAAATACCACATTCCCAATATGATGTGTTGATATGCCATTTTATTAAATTAATTAATTTGAGATAATTTAATTAATGCATTATACCTAACTTGGAAAGACATCTTATCATTGATATGTAAATATTACCATGAATATTCCAACATTTTCCCTGGGGTTTCAGTATCTACGATCAACCTAATAATTAAATTATAACTGTGGAAGATCTATTCTTACTATCAACATAATTATAGGAATATCTATTTTGGAATTTTTTTCCAATTTAGGTTAGAAGAAAATATTAACATTAAACTAAGAGGGAAGCCATATAAATTAAGTTAATAAGACTAAAAATAAAATTCAATCCATGATAATCATAAAAATGGGTAACCCATTATTCCAATCAAATTTAATATATTAAAAAAAACAAAAATTAACTAAATAATAACTTTATTTATAAAAACAATTGCATGCATATTTCAACAACAACAAAAAACCTTAGTGGAAAATTTTAGTAGAGAAATATGTCAATATTACTATGAATATTCCAACACATTCCATGGGGTTTAGATATATTCTATCAACCTAATAATTAAGTTATAACTATGTTGATGAGCATAATTATAGGCATATAACATGTGGTTGACCGACTTATGTACTAATTGCTGGACTGCAAAAGGTGGATGATTAATTCTTATTGGAATGTTTATATTATGTTTTCCTATTTCATAGTTATAACATTCCAAACAAATCTCCATGTCGTGTTGTTATCTCTATTGAATGTTGTTACTAGGCAACTTAATATGTCATCAAACCTAGAATACTTGGATGAAACTTCGTCACTATCAATATGCTTGGACCGTTTTCTATCTTGAACATCATTTTCTTCTATACTTCTTATCGTAGTAACATGGGTTAAATCACAAGTCAAATTGATGTTCAATTTTTATTTTTTCCTGTTTAGTTCTGTCGAATATCCTTCGTCGTATGCCTATGGTAAGCACCTTTTTACGTTGAGCTTGTCTGGAATCCATTTTTTATGTTGTTGTTTTTTCTAAACAACCATCATTTTCTATAGTTTTGTTTCAATGAATACATATTCTCCATGTCGACACAAGTGAAAGACATCAAACCTAATACATTATTCTAGAAATTGTTCTAATTTTATATGCTTCTTTTCTTTTCTACCCTTTATACAATAACCTCAAAAACTTTTCATGTAATTGAGTGTAGATTCTATTGTTGTTGTGTCTTCTAGTTGAATACCTAGAAATATTCCATTTAGATTTATTGTATATATTTATGTCCCTGTTGGTTTCCAACTCTGTGAGTCATTGCTTGCAATATTCTTATGAGATTATGTCAAAAGTTCTAAGAGGTCAAATTTAAATGGTTGTGTATAATTATGCTTCACTTCCTTCTTCCTTGTTCAGCTCTCGTATGAGTAAAAGTATATCTCTTTGTTCTTCTCGAGCTTATGGTGGAATTGGGAATATTATATTAGATTATTAACTGATCCTATATATATTTTTTCAATTGTTGACTGATACAAAATCTCTTGTGGGTCTACATCTAAAGAGCTGACATACCAAACTTCAATTATTTGTATGGACAATTGAACATGCGATGAGGGAGGATTCGTTTTTATTATGTGTTGAGGTACTTTCCATCTTTTGGAAGACTTTTAAAGATTTCTGGAGAAATAACTAGTGGAGTTTGTTTCATGTCTACCGTAATTAGTAAAGAGGGGAACCAAATGGACTTATTAGAATTTTCACATTCATAAATGTTCATGTTCAGCATGTCACCAACGTGTTTTTCCTAGTTGTATATTTTTCCCATCATGATCATTTGACCAATTTATTGTATAATAGTGATTTTAATGTTAGAGGCTCTCCTTATTCATGCAAAAGACTCTCTGATATTAGGAAAGATATAGAAATAAGAAAAAAAATGAAATATCAGAACTTGTTTTAATAATAAATATATTTAACAAAATAATAAACATGAATAAATAGGAATCGAATAAAGTATATTTATTATTCATATTGCATTGAATAGTGGAAATAGAGAAAAACCATATAGAAATACACAATTTAGAAATTTAGCAATTTTATAATTTTGAAATACATATAACTAAATATAGAAAAAAAACATATATATACACTTGATTAATATTAATTGATGGAAGTTATAATAGTTAAAATTAACTTGAGACACCAACATTAAGACCTTAAATCAGCTACTAAACATACACCATCATTGTATGATCTAATGAGTGAAATGTGAGTACTCGTCAAGATCATTACCATATGTTGACTCACAAAAAATGCTTTTTGGGTCAATATCTTAATCAAAATCATATATGTTGGCTCATGAAAATTTATTTATGGGTCAATATCGATAATCAAAATATCATCTCCATGATACACAATATCTATTATATTGCTTTCTTATGGGATTTAATTGGGAGTTACACTTCATTCAAATTGATCACTGTGTTATGACACTTTAAGTGAATAAAAGATATAGTTTTAATGGTAGAGTTAATGTTTTAGATATTAAAATTGATGTGTATTATAAAATTTCAAGAATTACAGTCATGATCATGAAGTGTACTAGGGATCATAGTTTCTAGAATTCATGGTAATAGTTGTTAGAGTTTGCATTATGGAAGAGTTTTTAATTATCGAAGAGCATGAGTAATCACAGTAAATTAGCGGTTATGGGTCATATTAGTGTTTTGACATTCATAATGGTTTTTGGTTAAGGGGCACATATTGTATAAGATATTTTGGTTAGAGCGGTCAAACATTACATTAAATAAGGGAAACAATTTTGTGGGGGTTAATATAAAGTGCAATATCTAGAAATATCTAATAATATATTCATTATAATTAGTGAATTTATAGATACATATATTAATATATATTTTTACAGATCAAAATATTATTGGGAAACCCAATGTGTGTTTCCTTATGATTTCTCTCATTGTTTTAATCCAATGACTAATGGGTTGTACTTAAACAAACCCTGAGTGATTCAATAGATAAGATTTTGATACTCCTAGAGTTTTGCAAGGCTCTTAGAAATACTGAAAGAAGAAAAAAAAAAAAAGATAGTTTATCTTAAACTTTGAAATAAATATTTTATTTATATATTTATCATTTAAATTTTCCAACCTAAAAGTACTTAGAAAAAAATATAAATTAATTAATTTTTAATTACTAGTGAAAAAGATTATTAATCCATACGACTTTAATGAAGAGGATTGTTCATCTATATGATTTTATTTATTAGTTAAAAATGTTATTTTATTAGTGAAAAATTTTGTTAAGCCATATGAATTTTAATTTTTTTCTTATTTAACAACTTATCCTCAAATTTTATTTTGACAATTTTATTATTTAGCAAACAAAATTATGTATAATGACTTTCACCTCATTTTCATAATTGTCAATTCATACTAATAGTGTGAGTCATTGAGATAAAGATTGACATTTCAGATTTAAGCATTAACTTTGTACACATTCTCTTGACTGTGAAGAAAGCAATTTAGACATTGAGTTTTTAAATTTCACCATTACTTTTTAAACTTTGAAATTTTGTGTTTTTTACTGCAGAAACAATTAAATAGCGAGAGTTTCTAACTTTGGAACTATCGATTTTTTACTTCAAAAGAAAATAAATATTATTTTAAAATTTAACTTTTAAGTTTTCACTTTTCAATCAACTATTGCCTCTTTCTAACTTTGAAATTAGTTTTCATATCATATAGCTTTGCATCACTAGCCAAACGTACATTTTCTTGAGGTTCTAGTTATGAGATTATCACATTCTCTTTTTCTTGTTGTTCTGTGTTCCTCCCCATATTGAAAATAAATAGATAATTTTTGTTCTCTCCATACTAAAAAGAGAGATAATTCTTATTGAGTTTGATATCGACCAAGCCAAACAAGAGTTGGGGGATATAGCGAAATTGCCAATATTTTACTTCAAAATCAGTTTTTTAAATTTAACTTTTAATTTTTTACTTTACTTTTTTTTAAATTTAAATACAAATTATTTTGGTTTGTATTCTTTTTAATTTAACAGGTGGTTTTTGACTGAATGTAATTTATATTCATATTTTTTAATTTTAAATTTAACCTTTAATTTTTTATTTTCATGTTTTTAAATTTTAAAGGTAAATTACTTCGGTTTGTATTTGTTTTAATTCAACTGGTAGATTTTTTTACGGTATGTGATTTATACTCTGTTTCTAAATTTAAGCTATCTTTTGCTTTTTCTGGCTGTACTTTCTAAATTTAAGTAACTTGTTGCTTTTATGGGCTGTCTTATTGAGTTCGAGCCGTTCCCTTCATAGCTTCTTATCACAATCGCAAATTTATACTCTATTTTTAAATTTAGGTTGTTATTTTCTAAATTTACATAATTTTTTTATTTTATGGTCTGAGAAACATGAGAAACATAATATGGGCTACATGAAGTGACTAACCCCTTGTCACTTCATAACTCTACCTCCAATCAAGCGTGAGGTAAGTAGCCATTTCTCTCAATTCAGATTAGCTTAACATTCCATGCCTCTTCCATGCCTCTTCTTCTTCGATCTTTGTTTATAATTTTTTTCTGCAACTATGGATGTCCTTTATTTTGTTCGCATATTTGAAGCCACGCCTCTTCTTCGAGCCTTGCTTTGAAGTATGGCTTTTAAAAACATTTGACAACTATGGATAGCGTTTATCGACAATTTTCTTTGCACAATGTAATGTGTGGTTTACAAATATTTTGTAGAGCTATGGATATCGTTTATGGATATCTTATTTATAAAAATTTTCCACACCTATGGATATCGTTTTTGATAATTTTGTTTACACATTTGAAATGTTAAACACTGGTTTATAATTATTTTTCTACAATTATAGGAAATATTTATTGATACTTTTCACATATTTATACCTTTCGTGTTTCATTATACATTTGTTTACACATTAAAAGTTCTTTACCCTTCTTCATCAAGATTCGTCGTCAATTTATCAGCCTAATCCTCTTCACTGAACTTTGGTCTTATGGTTACGAAGATATCAATCATTAATACACGTAGCCCCAAAATTATGATGCAAAAAACATAGAAATTCTTGCAAACATTCACCTTTTTCTTGGTTTGTTAAATGATGGATTGTAAATGTTCCTTGGGTGGGTGACAAACTTTGATGTCTGATTTTTTTATCTATATTCTAATATGAAAATAGATTCAGCATAGATTCAGCGTCTTTTTATTGGAATTGGAATTTCGTACTCATATTATATATTTTTGAAATTTTTAATTCAAAAGTAAATTCAACATTTTAAATTTTATTTTTAAATATAAAAAGTATTCTTAATACTTTTAATACTTTTAAATAGACATGTAGAAATATGAATATGTGGAAAATAGTTAAAGCTAATTTTTTTTTTTTTTTCCAAATAAAACAGGAAAATGTTGTCCCTCTTAAACTATACTACACTTCGATTACTCGATGTGCACTTTTTTTGTTCACCACCCTTACAACTTTGATATTGAAAATCATAGGTGGCAACACATAATTTTAATCACCTTTATCATAAATTTGTTAGTGAAATTCTGAAAATAGTATTTGACTTAAACTATAAAACTAAATTACATTTTGATAATTAAATTGTTGTGCTTATAATTACTTATTCATAGCGTAGTTTTTTATACATATTATTTGTTATATTATCATGTATATATTGATATCTGAATTTTCTCAATAAGTATTATAAATAAAAATATTGAAATGATATGCAATTTTATTTTATTTAAGCTTTGTGAGGACAAAGAAGAGGAGGAGGAGGAGGAGGCGCAGGAGCAAGCGTAGAATTCAGAGGAGAAGGTGGAGGCGAAGGTAGAGGAGGCCGAGAAGAGGAGAGGAGGAGGCATAGGAGAGGAGGAGGAGGCGGCAGAGGTGAAGGAAGTGGAGGTAGAGGAGAGGAGGAGGAGGAGGCAAAGGAAGAGGATGAGGTGGAGGTGAAGCCAGAGGCGGAGGAGGTGGAGGAGGCAGAGGCAGAGACAGGTGTTAAGGTGGTAGGGGAGGAGGAGGAGGAGATGGAAGCAGAGGAGGAGGAGCATGAGGAGGACGCGACAATGGTGAGGAGGAGTAGTTGAAGGCACGGGCGGCAGGGAGGAAGGAGGCAGCGGAGGAGGCAGGGCAAGAGGAGGAGGATGTGGTGGAGGAGGTGGAGAGGATGGGGGAGCAGGGAGGGGGTTGGCGAAAATGGTAGAGGAGGCGGTGGAGGCAAAGGAGTTGGATGAGGAGGAGGAGAAGGAAGAGGAGGCAAAGCCGAAGGTGGTGGTAGTGGTGGTTATGGCAGATGAAGAGGAGGAGCATGCGGTGGTGATGGTGGTGGTGGAGGTGGAGGAGGAGGAGCAGGAGGGGGTGAAATCAGCTGATGAGGAGGTGGAGGTGGTGGTGGAGGTGGAGTAGGTGGAGGAGGTGGTGGCGGTGGATGAAGAGGTGCAGGAGGAGAAGGAAGAGGAGGAGGAGAAGGAAGAGGAGGTGGTGTTGTTGGTGGAGGTTGAGGTGGTGGATGAGAAGGTGGAGGTGGTGTTGGTGCAGGAGGAGGTGGAGGTGGAAGATGAGGAGTAGGAGAAGAAAGAGGTTGAGGTCGTGGAGGAGGAGGAGAAGAAGGAGGAGGAGGGCCTGGTGGTGGAGGAGGAGGTAGACGTAGATATGGAGGAGGAGGAGGGCCTGGTGGTGGAGGAGGAGGTAGACGTAGATATGGAGGAGGAGGAGGAGTAGGACGTGGAGGAGGACGAGGTGGTGGTGGAGATGGAGAAGGAGGAGGAGGAGGAGGTGGAGGTGGATGTGGGAGTGGAGGTGGAGGTGGATGTGGGGGTGGAGTTGGAGGTGGTGGAGGTGGAGGTGGTGATGAGGTAGGAGGTGGTGGAGGTATAGGTGGATATGGCATAAGAGGTGGTCGAGGTATAGATGGATGTGGAGGAGGAGGAGGAGGAGGAGGCGGTTGAGAAGGGTGTGGAGGAGGAGGATGAGTAGGATGCAGAGGTGGAAGTGGCGGTGGAGGAACAGTGGAGGTGGAGGAAGAGTAGAGGTGGAGGTTGAGGTGGAGGGGGTGGTGAAGGTTTACGTGGAGCTTTAGGTGGAGGAGGAGGAGGAGGACAGGGAGGAGGAGGAGGAGGTGGTTGAGGAGGTTGAGATGGAGGAGGAGAAGGAGAAGGAGGAGGAGGAGGAGGAGGGAGGAGGGACTGGAGGAGGCAGAGTTGTAGGTGGTGGTGAATAAGGTGGAAAAGGCGGAGGATGAGGAGGAGGGAGAGGTGGAGCGAAGGTGGAGGACAAGGAGGAGGAGGTGGTGGAGGTGGTGGTGGAGGAGGAGGTGGAGGACGAGGAGCAGGAGGAGGAGGTGGATCCAGAGGTGGTGTAGAAGGCGTAGGTAGAGGAGGTGGAGGAGGAGGTGGAAGAAGAGGATGAGGTAGCAGAGGTGGTGAAGGTGGTAGAGGCCGACGTGGTGGAGGTGGTAGAGGCGGAGGTGGTGGAGGAGGTGGATGTGGAGGTGGTGCAAGAGGAGGTGGTGGAGGAGGAGGAGGAGGAGGAGGTGGTGGTGGAGGAAGAGGAGGAGGAGGATGTGGTGGTTGAGGAGCTGGTGGTAGAGGTGGAGTTGGAGGAGGTGGTGGAAGATGAGGAGGCTAAGGAAATATTCACAGTTCTACCACAAGCTTGAGAAGGGTTAGGGGATATAATTTTACCCTTTTCAAACATTGAAAAATAAGAAGAAATGAAAGAAAAATTATGCACAAGACCATTTAAATTTTACATATAATTACCTACCATAGAATATCCTAAGGACATTACAAGTTAAGACTCACAGTGTTTGAAACCGATTCAGGCATCAACATATAATACTTATTGACAAAATATTATAATGGGTATTTAAGTACAAAGGCCACAATACCTATATAAGTTAGACTCAATTTCGTGATAAGTGTTGGAGCATACCCAAGAAAAGGGCAAAATACTAAAGAAGCATATAATTGCAACAATTTTTGTCATCATCTATTGGATGAGACACCTTGTAGTAACTTCGACATGTCAAAGATGTATTCATTGAAATAAAAATATATATAATGGTGGTAGATAAAAAAATGCAGGAACATCAACTATTCATTTCAACCAAAGTTAGCATATAAAGAGGAAGTTCGACACACACATATAATGGAGGATGTTTGAGTGAATGCAACAAGAAAACAATACGTGCTAGATTTCAAACTGAATTCTAATTCACCTTGTGAAACTACCACAATAATTGTAGAATAAAGGGATTATCAAGATAAAATGTCACCTAAGTAGGCTGGTGCTCAAGAAGTCCCATACAAGAATACTATGTCAGAAGATATATTAAAGGAAATTCTAGAGAAAGTTAATATACAAATAGATGTTACCTCAACCTCCCCTATAACTGATGAACAAGTTCCTCTAGTAGAGTCAAATACACCAAACACCTGAGCTCCATAAATAAAGAAAGGCTAAAAGAAACATCTAGTAAGAAACTCACCTAAGGCATGCTTGAGATAAATAAATATTTCAAGCCCTAGAAAATTCTGTGAGAGGATAGAAGAAAAAATTTAAAACAAGGATGTTGTATAGTAGAAAGATTTAGGAGGCAATGACAATAAAGGGATATTTGGTTATAATATTAGAACTAGAAAATAAGAAAAATGAATATAAACCTTCCAAGCAGAATTGCAATCCAATAGTTTCTACAACAATTGGTCAATAACAGTGAGCAACTAACTCCTCATGTAAATAAATTTCAAGATAAAATGATAGTTCAAGGGAATTAAAAAATATCCACTATAATTCATAAGGCTCACCAAGAATTTTCCCAAGAAAAAGAAGAGTTAGAAAAAACATTATATCACAGAGCCACCCACATATATTTATCACCCACATGTGATCAGATATAAACTCAATAATTTATATTTTGAGAATCGTACTCCTCACAAGTAACTCAACCTTGAGAAAAGTCTACCCATGAGAATTAGGTTTTATAGGAGAAAAATATTAATCCCAAATAAAAGACGAGAAAAGATAGTAGTTTAGAGAAGGGACGAGAGTAAAAGTAGAATATGCCAATGTTATTGATCATTTTCATGAAATTATTAATAAAGTTCAACTATATTGATTATTTTCATGGAATTGTTAATAAAGTGAAACTATTAGAACATCAAATACTAGTTGATCAAGAATTATCAGGGTACATATCACTAGCTGACAAGGTACAATATTTGAGATATTTTAAATCATTTGATGCCCATGAAAGTATATTTGCATGGAAATGATCTATATTTGATGAAGATATTCAAGTGCTTGCACCAAATACTTATCAAACAACATTCCCTATGACTTCAACACCAGCACCTGCAATAGCACAATCATCTTAGTCATCTTCACAATGACATAAATTCAATTTCCTTGAGCCAAGCTTTTAGGATTTGGTCTCTGTTCTGAAAAACAATATCACACTCAGGAATTTGAAATTGAATGTTCCAATTAGTCAGCCAGGGAAGGGAAAAGAAGAGGAATTAACATTTCAAATCTTGCAGATGTAATTCAAGAAGTTCTATTTTACCACGAAACTAGATCTTCTAATTAGCCAACCACCCTTCTGGACAAACTTTTATTTCATTATAAGGATTTACATTTTTTATTTTATGGTGTATCAAATTTTGTACAAATTTTGTAAGAGTCCAAATCTTCTTGTCTTTGTCATAAAGAATGAATTAAGAGTAGGGAAGATGTTGTAGGGGCTAGTCGACTTAGTTGACCATCCCAAACAATTCTATAATTGATATTATAAAGTCGATGAACTCTATAGTCGATTCAAGATTCTAAGTTAGATAGACTAAATTGGTTTTGACTTAAATTATTGTGATTATCTC
>APFE030264213.1:0-48435 GCA_000404065.3 Pinus taeda
ATACATCTTAAGAGTCTCATACTGAATCCTGAGAGTTTGAATTTTGGCACGCTTTACCTGTTCATCTCCTTCATAGCTTGTGACTATTTTTTCCCATATTTCTTTTGCAGATTTATAGTGCATTACCTTCATGAATTCTGATTGGGATATACATCCTAATAGAGTACTGACTGCTTTAGCATTTGTTTCATACTTCTTTTTCTCGTCTGCATCTATAGGAGTAGTTGAAGGAAAAGCATAGCCTGTCTCTACAATGTTCCAAACTTCTGTACCAAGAGATTGAAGATAGGAAGTAACCCTTACCTTCCAATAATTGAAGTTTGTCCCATCAAAGATCGGTGGCCTGATTGATGCTTCTCTCTCGTAGTTGCTCATGATGAACGATCTACCTTCAAGCGATCAAGCTTCTCTGAAGGACCTGCTCTGATACCAATTGTTGACAATAATACTGAGAGGGGGGGTGACTCAGTATTATCTAATTCTTTTACCAAATCTTTCTTATTTATACTTTGAATTATTTTTGCATACCAATATCACAAATTATGAGCATGAATCCAGAAAAGCAAACAGTCACATCAAAGAACACCAGATATAAGGTGGAAACCCAATGTGGGTGAAAACCACCTGCTGCAATATGTCTCTATCTTCTTTCAAATTACAATGGTCTTGTACTGGTGCAGTCCTTTACCAGTACGCAGGCTGCAACCTGCAGAGAGCTACAACTCTTTCTCGTTTTCCAGTCTTTCCTGGAAGGGAGCTACAATCCCCTACTTCTTTCCAAGGACCACTTTTCATAAATTTTCAAACTGGATCCATATAGATCAAATGATCATCAAGTACATGTAAATTATACAGTTAGCTGCAATAACCAGAACAGAACCCAGAACACCTTATCAACAGAAAAAATTCAACCAACAGCAGATCTTAACACAGATACGCGGTTTTTCCTTTTACTGGCCTGCGTTGCTACGCACTTCACCTTCTGCCTCACTCCGTATACCCGCAGAGCTCCTTCTGCTGGACAGCGTGGCCACGCACTGCTCCTTTCACTGATCTGCGTACAGTATGCACCAAATGACACTATCACGCCGCGTACTTCCCAGGAGATACGCAGTCAAAAGAATAACCGCGCCGCGTACTTTCACAGCAGGTACGCACGCAAAAGAATAATCGCGCCGCGTGCTGCTACAGAAGGCACGCAACTGAACCACTGTTGCCCTGCGTACCTACGCTCTGAACCTTCGGTGCCTCTGCATACCCACACACAGAACCTTCGGCGCCTCTGCGTATCCACGCACAGAACCTTCGGCGCCTCTGCGTACCAACGCACTGAACCTTCGGCGCCTCTGCGTACCTTGGACTAGGGCTGAAATATCCTCAGATGCTCAGATCTGAACTTGTGCTCAAGAGATCACCCTTCGCAGATTCGCTTCTAACCTCTCCTTTATAGATCAATCTTTTAAGAACCGAGAACCCAATAAATCAGATCTTAAGATATTCAATTACACAAAAGATGCCCAAGCCAAATGATCTCCTTTGCTTTATATAGGCTAGCTCTTCCTCAAATCAAGGATCATGGGGCTCAATAAAAATAATAAAATAAACAATACCACGGACCAAACCATGATAACCCAATACTGTTGGCTAAATACCATGAGAAACCCCACGTGTGGGCGCTTAACTGCCTTGGAATGTGTGCACTGGGGTACGCACCTCATGGATGGGTAATCCGCGTATTTTGGCGCGGTCCCTTCATGGCATGCCTGCGGGTACGCACCTCCTGAACTGTTCTCCTGCGTACTTCTTTATTTTTATCAAAATGAGAACCATGCCATGGGTGTTGCCATCAAGTACAACATCTGAAACATCATACCAGAACCATAATGCCAACAGTATGTAGGAAGGAATCTGTTGTGGCCACCAACAACCCCCTTCCTTATGAAGTGTTATTACTAATACTAAATAGGTGGGGACCCTTAGTAAAAATTTTTTAAAAAATCAATTAGTGTTATATTTCTTTTTAGATGAAACTTACAACATCATGGACTTAGGGAAATACCTTTGGAGAATCTAAAAACCTAAGTTTCATAATGAAGAAAGTAAATTCACTCCTTAAGAGAGATCGCATCGCACAAAGAATGATAGGATACCTTCTAAATAAGCCAAAATGATAAAAAACACGAGATTACGACGCAAAACTCCATCGCATCGCACGCATTAAGAAGCACTCACATTAAAAAAAAACTTAAAATCGCCGATATGCGATATCACATATCGCACATCACAAAAATCACATGAATTACACATAATGATTATAACGATTAAGTGATCTGCAATCTTGCGATCTGCAATCTTGCGATCCTGCGATCCACGATCCTGTGATGTTGCGATCCTGCGATCATGCGATATCACAATCAAGCAACCTTGCGATAGAAAAACACGATGCAATTGCGGAAATGCAAAACAGTGATCTGCGATATCACAAAGCGAAATCGCAAAACCTCTCCATCGCAGTTGGTTCTGGCTCATTATTCAAGAAAATTTTTTAGGCCAAAAACTGGTCATGCGCTTTAATGCGAATTAATGAGTTGTTTCCAGTTGTTAATGAAGTATGGTGTTGTGTTTTTCGAAGAACTAGTTCACGTAAGGTGGCATGTTTTGCATATCTTCGGCATTTAAAGTTTTATTGTCATTATTTTTATCATTACTTCCACCTCAATTGTAAACTGCAAGAACAAAGGATGAAGCATTATACAGGGTAGTATGTAGGAAAATATGAGGAGGAAAGACAGTACTCCAATGTCCATTTCGGAAGGCACACCTAATCCACTTAAAGGAGAGAAAGAGCAGCAGAACTCTTCTGAGGCATCCATCACAGATTTCTCATATCCATCCATGGTTGAATGGGTACTGAACGATGCTGATACCAGAAACAGACAGTCTAATGCTCAGAGTCAAGAGCTCACGGAATCACTATTTTTACAATTTTTTAGCTTTATACCCAATAAGAGAAAAAGGCGCAAGAGGCGAAAAACGCATCACGGAAGCCCGAATCAAGAAACAGAGGCAGTTTACGATGCGCAATCATCGCTAAGAAAACTTGCTTGAAAAGGAAGGCTTCTAATTACTCAGTCACCTGCAAGCCCCGAAAATTGCAAGGAAGCAGTGATAGAAATAAAATGGAAACAAAAAGCTAAAACGGGAGCAATCGAAGGGTTAACCAAGTTAAAATGGGATTATTACCAGGCATACATGGTAAAGCCACCTAGTCATTGGATGACTCTCAAGTATATCATCAATTTTGCTGAGAAGATAGTGCTAGCTCTTGCCAATTCTATTTGCTTAACTCAACCAAATATGAAAGACTGTTAGCCGACTCTACTCAGGCAAATACTGAATGCTTGCGACGTTAAGGAGAAAATTTAGAGATAGTTAGATATTAGATTTAATTTTAGAAATAGTTTTACTTAGAAAAAGGACGATCATTTAAACCGAATCCTGAATTTCTGTAAATAAGTTATTTAGTTAGTAGTATTTAAACCCTTCTCATGCATTTAGAGAAAGGTCCAGAAATTTATCAAAAACTTGTCCTCAGAACATGCACTTTTGCACGCTCAGAGGAGGTTTTGATGAACGAATGGAACAGGGTTTATTTGATATTTGCATTTGATATCTTCTACTGATGTTGCACTTCTGTACTCTTAGTGGATGTTAAATCAAGGAGAGATAAATCAATTTTTGCTTGAAGCTCATGAGTAGGACTAGTTATAAATGGTACTTTTATCTCTTAACCATTTCTGCTTATGCGTTAAAGTGATATTTAGTTTCGTTGTTTATATATTATTAGCATGGATGTCTGATATCATTTGGCCACTTTTGACGCTGATGGCTATTATTTATGCTTGTCATGAATAGCTCACTTATGCGATAAATTTTCAACTGTTTCGTCACTTCTTATACGAAGTAGTTCATATTTATTGAATTCTTTTCTTATAATAGCTGAATGATCTTTATTACTAGTTATTGTTCGAAATCTTTTTAGATCGCATAGAAGAAAGATCACACCCCGGGTTAGCATAAATTTTGATGTTTTTCTGTTTATTAGAATACAACAACATAGCATTAGATTAGAATTAGAACAGAAGTATTCCATTTAGAATAGAAATACCCATATTTCTCACACACACACACTGAATTGGGAAACTGCTCCCATATCCCCAGTCGAACCTGCTATACCAAACGGATAAGGAGCTGCCAACCAAGGTCCGGACCGGGCGGGTATCCCCCTGATTGTAGACCCTATTTTCGGTGCCTTCAACATATTTGGCGCTAGAAGGAGGGCCTGAACATGTTGTCTGTTGGAATTTGCTTTCAATTTTAAACATTTGAATTAGGATGTCCTCTCTTAAACTTCCAATTTGGAGTTGCATCCATGTTCGTGCATCTTCCAACACTCCACCTGAAGTGGTAAGACTATTGTCTTAGGTAAAATTCAATGGTAAGAGAAATTCTTCTGCTTTTAAACATGCCCTTCAATTTATTCAAGGTGTTTCAAATTCTAATTTTCAAGGAATTGATGAAGGTATTTTATGCAGAATTGTTACTCTCACATTTGTAGCAGAATCTAGAAGTTGGTGTAGAACCCTTCCGGTTGCCTCAATTCACAGCTAGGATCAATTTGTCACGGTTTTTGTTTGTAAATTTGACTGTTATGATTATGATTAGGTATATGTTGAAATTGAATATCTACGAAAAGAAGATGAGTTTGTTAGAGATTTTAATATTCGATTTCATCTGAATTGTTTGAAATTTGATGTTGAAAATGATCCCATAAGTGAAGAATCATTAGATTGTGTTGATCATAATTATTCGCTGCCCCCTATTCCCGATTCATATGAAATTAGTCCAAGCTTTGTCCAATTTCCTTCTAACATAAAGGAGAAATCCAATCTGGATGTGCAAATAAACTATGATGAAGAAGTTTCACAAAGCTTAGAAGATATTTCTGATCGAATACTAGAAGACAAAAGCGGCAATTTTGGAAGAAAGGTCACCTTGGAATCTGAAAGCAACTTTGAGGCAAATTCAGAAAATATGATCGTAACTCAACAAATGCCAAAGTTAGACAAGCAAAGTAATTTTCTTCCAAAAAACATGAGCACATCAAGGTATGATCTAAAACATGAAATCTATGATGAACATAATGCACAAGAGTTCTCAAAAAGAGATATTTTTAAATGCATTACTTCAGAGTCACATTTTTCTCTTTATCCTGATATTTTTAATGATGACAGTTTTTTCCCTCTCGATATTAATGATATTTCAGAAAATACAGAGGCTGGTCTAAATGAATCACCATTAAGTAATTTTCAAGATAAAGAAACAATTAAAGAACATTCTTTTGCCATTAACAAACATGAAAATCTTACTCCTCATTGTTTGAATATACTGCATGAAAATGAAAAGAAACCGAGGGAATCTTGTGAAGTCATTTATGATAATTACTTTGACATTGAAGATGCTGATTTATCTCGAGAGAATCAGCAGAAACTTCAAATAACATCTGAGAATGAGAAGTACTTTAAATTAGAAATTATTTCAACTGATCCTCATTCTAAAGCAGCAACTCATCTACATGATTTCATTATCCAAGAAAATATCCCAGTCTATGATTCATATCATGACCAAGCTTTCATGCCTGTTCATAATCATGATTCCCTTTCTGATTCACAAGATAGAAGTCAAATCACTCAAATTCTATAATTCTAGCCAATCCTTGTGAAAGAGAAATCATTACAAAATGATCCCAACTGTGTTATAACTCTAGTTGTACAGATTCTGATTTTCTTCTATTTTTTCTTTACCTATTTCGTACAAAAACAAATTTGTTCTCAGACTTTAATTTTCAGATTTTTGATCCATTACACTGGCATACTAAGCACCATACTATCAGAAATTTAGTTGATGTACGGCCCTGTTGGAAAACTGAAGTTTTTCAAGAACATGAGAACCTATTTCAATTTCATCCTCAGTCGATGTCAATAATTCATCAAAAACTTCCATCCTATCAAAGACAATACCAACAAAGGGATGTATTATTACATATTTGTCAACAATTCAATTCAAATAAAAATTTTCCACTTCATTTGAGAAATTTCCATCCATCCTTCATTGATCCATTTAAAGAAATATGTTTGGAAACTTTTCTTTCATGGAAAATTGTCAAAAGTTTAATTTTTATACATAACACTAATAATAAATTTCAGGCCTTTGAATCCAAAAATTCATATCTTCAGTCTGGCCTGTTATCTCTTCCATTGAACATTTATCAGTCCTCAATAGAAATCCATCCAGATTTCTATGATCCAATAGGTATTCAATTGGAAAGAAAATTTCATAAAAAGGAGATGCTAAATGAAATTCTAAAAATAGTTGTATATTCTTATTCCACATTTAACGTTCTTAGTTCCGTAAGAGTTTCATTTCTAGTACTAATATTTGAACTGTATATATATGCAGGAACGGAAATGAGAGAATGGTTACACTAGAAATATTATTACACCTAGATAATTTCATGTATATTGTTAGAATAGGAGTAGAATTAGTTTAGTTAGTTTATAGGTCAAAAATAAATGAAGTAATTAGCCCTTTTCATATTTTATAAATGTCCAAGGACAAAATTACTTCTCATTAGAGAATTTGTGATCGTCCTCAAAACAATTCTCCCATAATAAAACCAGTTGTGAATGATTACATCAGACATTTACGAAGAAAACATCAACTCTCTTTCAGATTTTGATTTTTCGCTTGTATAAATAGCTAATCTTTTGGAAAATTGATCTTTATTATTGAATGATACAGTTAAAGACTCTAACTTAGATATGGCACTAGTTTCAACTTCATAAAGTTTGATGAAAACAACCTTTAGTGAAGAAATTGTTTTATATCAGTGCAATGAAAGGTATCAATAACAAAATAAAGATTCTTTGTAGAATAGCTACTTCCAAAAACTCTATCATTGTCATCCAGAGCTATCTAAAGAAAACAATGACTTCCTCCTTGCTAAGGAAATCACAACTTTCAGAGGAACAATCCAAGGATACACTTCATCTTGAAGAATGAGAGGTCTCATCATGAGCCGGCTTATCATAATCACAGATATTATAACTCGTTGACTTTGCCAAATATTGCATACCACAACAGGGCAATGACTCAAGATTGTTACAATTAAGAGTTAAGGGGTCTCATCACGAGCCAGCTTGTTCAACAAAGTTATAAATCAAGTGAATGACTATGTCATAAATTGGCTATCAAACCAAGACATTGTTCTTTAAGAATAAAAAGAAAATCAAAGCAATAAGTGTGGAAGTGGTTTCTTCTTTGAGAATTGTAGGTTTCTTTAAGTAGGATACAGGATCATTACTGGGTAATAGGTAACCCTATCGAGGCTATGAACGCCTGCTGGCAGCAGAGGCTCTACCTATGACAAATGAGCATATTTTAAAATTGGTTTACAGAGAAGACTTTGTTTTATCTTTACAGACCAAGTAATGACTGATGTAAATATAAGGACTAACTTGAAGGAGAAAATAATAAAAGTTGAAAATAGCTGAAATAGAATGTCATTGACAGGTTAGAGCATAATGTACTTTATCTTTCCGTAATAAAGTTTAATTTTCTAAAAAAATTACTATTTTGGAAGTTCAAAAAATTCAATAGAAACACAGAGATAACTGGTTCTTCCAAGTGAATCACCAATTGTTGTGGCCACCAACAACCCCCCTCCTTATGAAGTGTTATTACTAATACTAAATAAGTGGGGACCCTTAGTAAAAAAAATTAAAAAATCAATTAGCGTTATATTTCTTTTTATATTAAACTTACAACATCATGGACTTAGGGAAATACCTTTGGAGAATCTAAAAAACCTAAGTTTCATAATGAAGAAAGTAAATTCACTCCTTAAGAGAGATCGCATCGCACAAAGAATGATAGGATACCTTCTAAATAAGCCAAAATGATAAAAAAACGCGAGATTGCAACGCAAAACTCCATCGCATCGCATGCATTAAGAAGCACTCACATTAAAAAAAAAAAAACTTAAAATCATCGATATGCGATATCGCATATCGCACTTCGCAAAAATCACATGAATTACACATAATGATTATAACGATTAAGTGATCTGCAATCTTGCGATTTGCAATCTTGCGATCCTGCGATCCACGATCCTGTGATCTTGCGATCCTGCGATATTGCGATCAAACAACCTTGCGATAGAACAACACGATGCAATTGTGGAAATGCGATACAATGATCTACGATATCGCAAAGCAAAATCGCAAAAGCTCTCCATCGCAGTTTGTTCTGGCTCATTATTCGAGAAAACTTTTTAGGCCAAAAACTGGTCATGCACTTTAATGCGAATTAATGAGTTATTGCCAGTTCTTAATGAAGTATGGTGTTGTGTTTTTCGAAGAACTAGTTCACGTAAGGTGGCATGTTTTGCATATCTTCATAATTTAAAGTTTTCTTGTCGGTATTTTTATCATTACTTCCACCTCAATTATAACTGCAGTATGAAGCATTATACAGGGCAGTATGCAGGAAAATATGATGAGGAAAGACAATACTCCAACGTCCATTTCGGAAGGCACACCTAATCCACTTAAAGGAGAGAAAGAGCAGTAGAACTCTTCTGAGGCATCCATCACAGATTTCTCATATCCAGCCACGGTTGAATGGGTACTGAACGATGCTGGTACCAGAAATAGACAGTCTAATGCTCAGGGTCAAGAGCTCATGGAATCACTATTTTTACAAATTTTCAGCTTTATTCCCGATAAGAGAAAAAGGCTCAAGAGGCGAAAAACGCATCACGGAAGCCCGAATCAAGAAACAGAGGCAGTTTCCGATGCGCAATTAACACTTAGCGCTAATTGCGCATCACTAAGAAAACTTGCTCGAAAAGGAAGGCTTCTAATTACTCAGTCACCTGCAAGCCCTGAAAATTGCAAGGAAGCAGCGATAGAAATAAACTGGAAACAGAAAGCTAAAACAGAAGCAATCTGAGGGTTAACCAAGTTAAAATGGGACTATTACTAGGAATACATGGTAAAGCCACCTAGTCATTGGATGACTCTCAAGTATATCATCAATTTTTCTGAGAAGATAGTGCCAACTCTTGCCGATTTTGTTTGCTTAACTCAACCAAAGACAGAAGACAGTCAGCCAACTCTACTCAAGCAAATATTGAATGCTTGCAACGTTAAGCAGAAATTTAGAGATAGTTAGATATTAGATTTAATTTTAGAAATAGGACAGTCATTTAAACCGAATCCTGAATTTCTGTAAATAAGTTATTTAGTTAGTAGTATTTAAACCCTTCTCATGCATTTAGAGAAAGTTCCAGAAATTTATCAAAAACTTGTCCTCAGAACATGCACTTTTGCACCCTTAGAGGAGGTTTTGATTAACGAATGGAACATGGTTTATTTGATATCTGCTACTGATGTTGCACTTATCTACTCTTAGTGGATGTTAAATCAAGGAGAGATAAATCAATTGTTGCTTGAAGCTCATGAGTAGGACTAGTTATAAATGGTACTTTTATCTCTTAACCATTTCTACTTATGCGTTAAAGTGATATTCAATTTTCAGTTATTTATATATTACAGCGTGGATGCCTAAGTTATCATTTGGCACTTTTGTACGGTGATAGCTATTTATTTATTCTTAGTGTATGAATAGCTCACTTATGCGATAAGTTTTTCACAACTATTTCATCTAACTTCTTATACGAAGTAGTTCATCTTTATTGAATTCTTTTCTTCTAATAACTGAATGATATTTATTACTAGTTATTGTTCAAAATCTTTTTAGATCGCATAGAAGAAAGATCACACCCCGGGTTAGCATAAATTTTGATGCTTTTCTGTTTATTAGAATACAACAGCATAGCACTAGATTAGAATTAAAACAGAAGTATTCCATTTAGAACTGAAATACCCATCTTTCTCACACACACACACTGAATTGGGAAACTGGTCCCATATCCCCAGTCAGACCCGCTATACCAAACAGATAAGGAGATGCCAACCAAGTTTCGGACCGAGCGAGTATCCCCCTTGTTGTAGACCCGATTTTCAATGCCTTCAACAGAATCCTAGAGGTAACCACAAACCACTTGCGGAATTGGAAACTAGCCCTTCTAACCCTAGAGAGGGCTCTCTCTTTCAACTCAATCACTAAAGACTGGTTTCAATGAATAACATTGGCTAGATATTTGGAAAATATCATAGTTTATAGGTGTGGTGGTAGGGAAGAGAAAAAACCATTGGGCATGGAGTTAGTAAAAATTGAGATCAATGACGTGGTGGGTGCTTGGTGAATTGGGAAAATTTGTTCAGAGGCAAGATAGAAACACTTCCTTATGCCATTAATAGTTTCATATGTGAGAAGAATAAAGAATATAGATAACCATCTCAAGGCATCAAAAAATGGATGAATATTAAAATTATTATGGTAAAAAAAACATATGGAATGTCTAAATGGTTGCAACAGAGCACCATTAAATAGATGAATTCTGAAACAAGTTTTTCATTTAAACATCATAAGAAGAAATATACCACACACAAAATAGGAAACACTCACTTAAGAGAGCTAAATCACATGAATCTCTGAAGAGATTTAACCAGGTACTTATGGTCCACCAAATTCATTAAAACTCATAAAAAATTAAGATATGCACAATGTTCTCTCCTCTCCAATATGATAGACTATAACTATTTTCCATGTCTTTACATTGCTATATACAATGAGAAATTTGAATTACCACTCTAGGTGGCTTAATTCATTTCACAAAAGTTGAATGGTCTAGATGCAATGCATCTTCACTTTGTAGAAAAAAATAGAAATTGTTATTACAATTTCGAAACATCAACTCAAACAATGCATCTTTGTTTAACAACTCAAACTACATGAATTTAACTTATCAACACTTATCAAACAACTAAAATGACTTATAGAAGCTCCAAATTTCAAAATTTTCCAAAATAGATTTGACTGATATGTTTGTGCGACAGTTTCACAACAGAGGGCACCAAATTTCTAAAAACATAGGGTTCAAAGGAGAGCTCATATATCCTAAATCTAGATATTCGTTGAAAAACCGAGGGAGGTTTTTGTATATGACAGTGTTCTTCAGAGAAACCTCTCTCAGTTTCCAAAAATTGCTCTCCATCTCTCCACAATATGCACCCAAACATCATAACTAAAACAGGAAATGCCAAAACCAAAAAAATAGACTGTAAAGATAAATTTGAATTTTCCAATATATGAAACTTGTCCATAAACTGAAGAATTTTTTGTTCTTTGGTCCATGCTTTACAAACACCACTTTTGGTTTTCCAAAATTCGGCTCCATTTTGTTAGAAAAAATATTTTGCAAATGATGACAAAAACAGTGAATTTTGTAGTAAATTTGTAGCATGTCCAAGTAGCCCTCCATGCTCTGTATGTTTTCACACCTTCTATGGAAAAATAGATCAAGTGGGTAGGCTTGAAATGTATGTGTGATGGTGTAGAAATCTTGAAATAGTCTCTCCAACTCTTGCAGGCCTCCTATATTAATAGTAAGAGCCAAACACACTTTTATTCCTAGATTATAGGATCCTAACATTTGCTCTAATGTGGATGTCATCCTCTTTGTGAGGTGCCAAGAACACTGTAGACTAGTAGCCTCATCCATTGGGAAATGGAGTCTAACTGCATTCTTTTTTGACCTGTGACCTTCTCTAATTGAAGCCAAATTGTTGCAATGTAACCAATATATAGTCTAAAAAAATAAAATCCACACTAGAAAGACACTACTGCAACTGAAAAATGAAGCGTCCTTATTCCCATGAGGTTTTTATATACAGAGAAGCATACTCTGAGCTAATCTCTAAAAATATGAACTAGGTGATACTAAAATTCCAATGCAACCAGTCTAGTAGGTGCTCAACCATGGCTTCTTGACTGTTGTTCAACAAAATCAAAACTGGAAAATGTAAGGGCAATGGAAACTTATTGTAGGCTTGATCTTCATTGCTGAAACATGATCGAAACCCTGTAGTGAACAATTTCCATACAGACAACTATTGAATCATGAAAGACATGACTTATTCGTTGATCTTTAAAGTGTTATGAAAATTAATCATCATGCTTGAACAATTCATATATGCTTCCATTGACATCATACAATTTCAGTTGTGATTCATCAAGCCCATTCTCAAAACAGTCCTGAATTTCAATATCAAAAGGCAGCACTACCACTTCTTATTTTGGCTAAAAAAGGTTCTCAAAGGATTGATTTTGGCATTGGAAATTGTGGGACTGAATTTGAACTTCTAAGGCTTGAATATTCTTCTCAAGTTTTTCAAAAAACTCTTCTAGAAAGTTGGTCTAGCTTCAGAGCTACATTTGCATGACCTTAAATGAATAGGTAAAAAATTTGAGAAATAAACATCAATTTGATCATCATCAAAATTATCCCAGTGTTCTTTAAAACCTTCAATAGAAATAGGCCCTACCACATACCCTGCCATCTTGTTTGACAAGCAACTATATCAACAGTTTACGTTCTGAATGCTTCGAACATTGGAGTTTATGTTGTATTCGCAGCTCACTCAATGTCTTGTTGCTAATCAGTGGTCTAGGATGCAAGACAACAGGGAAGAAAATGCCATTTTCTAAGTCAAGGAATTCAAGAGAGCTTAATGGAACCTTCCCCATTGTAGAGTTATCGGAAAGAGATTTCTAGTGGTATAAAGAAATCCATAAAAAGATCCATGGATCAAAAGTTACACTTTGTTGAACTATTCCTTTAAAAAAGCCCTGAAAGCATGAAAAGGGAAAAAATGGCTAGGTGTTCAAATGAAATCGCAATTGGGCATGGAGGAATTATTGCATCATGAGAAGACAAAGATATTGGCCAATCAGCGGACCCGGGGGACATAAACATCGGTGTCTGTGGATCACAACACACGTCCATATCGCAATTGGTGCAGTCCAAGGGGCCCTCCCTTAAGGATTTCAGCAGAGGCGAAGGCCGATTGCGATATATAGACCAAACTTGCCAGGGGAGGTGGATTTTTGAAATACAAATAAATGTGCTGCAAAACAAGGCCCAAGCCGCTCCTTCTCTCTCCTCCACATGGCGCTCAACCAGAGATATCACAGTCCCAGCCATTAGCAAAACAAAGGGCTTTGGTTTAAGACTTATCGGTGGTGCTAGGGGCCGATTGCAATTTTTGAAATCGCATATCGAAATCGACGATCACAATGTGCCAAATATTAAAAAGGTGAGACAACAAAGAAGTGTTGATTGTAATATGAGGGCCCAGATGCGATAAATTATAAACTACAACCTATAAAAATTTCAGGTCCCAAAAATCAGCTGATAAGAGGATTTATTACGATATAAATAAAATCTCCTTGTGCTTTTATTTGAAACTTTAAGCGATTTATAGGTGGGCCCTTGGTCTACGCTTGTGGTCCTATGCAGAAATTCATAAAAGTGGCTATCAAAGGGGGTCTCAGACTTAAATAAGAAATCCCTGCCGATTCACCTGTTTTAAATGAATTAATCCTAAGTCATAATGCACTGATAAACATTGAACAAAGTTTTGACAAATTTATGAGTCGGCAACTGGGCATTTTATGAATTATAAGGGCGCTTTTAAAGAAAGAGGGTCTACAACACAGTCGGTGCCGAATTTAATTTAAACTTGAAGTGACTATGTCGGCTCGTTTTCACATCAACCACCTTAAATCAACCATTGTAGCATGATGTGGCCTTCACAAGAGTCTTCTACAATAAAGGAATGTTTGACACCTCCTCCTTCTCATTGGGATCCTTCTCTCTTCTCATTTACTCTAAGATTTTCATATCATGTTTAAGAGTTAGAAGAGGAAGCACAACTTGAGACAACACCCTTCCTCAGCTGATATGGCAATCTGATCTAACAAAGAAGCCCTTGGCCCATCAATGCTCCTGTAAAAAATAATTAATGTCTTGGTCATCCCCTTCTTATAAATAGGAGATCCTCATATTGTAAAAGAGTTCGAAAATACGGAGAGAAAAGGGTCGATTCTGTAACTCCTATGATATCTTATAGATCTTTAGAATACCATATATTGGTGGTGATTCCTCCTTCTGAACTTTGCATCTTGGTTGTCATGTAAAATAACTTGTCTGATTGTTCCTCATTCCTCCTATTCATGCATCCATAAGAACTGTAATGTCTTTAAATTCTCCTGCAAATTCATTTTATTTCTTTAAATGCACATGCATGTGTGAGGGTTCGAAATTACGTTTGTAGCATTGTATGATGCAAAGTCCTATTTCTTCTATTGTCTATTTAGCACTCCTTTTTTTAACTCATAAAGTAGATCAACTTTATCTGAGTTGCTTTCCTCTTTTTATCTGTTATCATTTACTTTAAAACAATTTTATTAAACTGTGAAATTCTAAAGGGCAAGGCCTCCACTATCTTATTTTATTTATGAAATCTAATTCTGTGTAGCAAGGCTTATATCATTGGCTTACATCTTTGGGAAGAAGAAACACTGTCTCGTGTTCATATTTAAAACATAGGTGATGTCTTTGTTATTCAAAAGACGTTTGAGACACACTAATCTGGATGACCCTAGGCACTAGTCTTGTCATCAATCCAAGGTTATCTCTAGGGGTATTTCTCTATATTATGTTGCATTTGTGCTGCATATGCAGGTTTTATCCATAACATCTTCTTGTGTCATTGTCGGGGAACTTATTGAAGGATTTTTCCCCTAGGATAAGACAAGTTAAACATTCTTTGGATAGGTGAACATAGATGTTTTGATTGCACTCACTCCACCTTGGTGACTCCAATACAATCTACTCATCTCTCATCATCTTGGAATCTAAACGGCCTCACCCTTGGTCCTACACCTCTCAGAATAAGGCTCCATTTGTATCTAACCCTGAAAATTTGATTTCTAGGAGAAATCGGAAAGAGAAAACCCCATCTTCTTGTGCCACCATCTCACCAACATTTGTAACTTCCCCTTCTACTTCTCATCTTACTGTTGTTCATCGCTTAGGGTTGGAACCTAAGATATTGAGATACCCAGTTTCTGGTCCATCTACTCAAAACCCTGTGGCCTTGACCCAAGTCCCTCAAGAAAATCCTCATCCTCCTCCCTTATTTCAGATTGTTGTCCCAGGATTTTTGATGAATAAGTATGCTCCTCTTGACTTAACACAACCCTTGAGTCCTTTGCCACAAGACTATCTGAAGTTGTTTGCAAGGTTCAATGGAGAAGATGAGAATATTGCTCAAAAACACCTTGAATCTTTTTGTGCCTTTGCTAAGAACTTCAATGTCAAACAGTTGGATGTAGTACTCAAACTTTTTGTACAGTTTCTTGATGGAGAGGCCAAAAGTGATTTAAAACCACACTAGATGCCTCATCACTACTTGGGAGGAGCTTGAAACCTCTTTTACACAATAGTGGGGTGAAACAAGGTACCACAAGTACCTCCTTAGAGAGTTCAATGCTATCAGAAAGAAGCCAAAAGAAGACATATATGAATTCAATAAGAGGTTCAACAAGCAATACAATAACTTTCCTGCTGAAATAAAGCCCCCTCCAGCTGTTGCTCATGTCACTTACTTGAGAGCTCTTGATCCTAACTTTAGATTTGTGTTGAGTGAAAGGAAGTCTCTTACTCTAGATTGGCTTCAAGTTTATGCTCTCAAAGTGGAAGCCAATTTTTCCTCAACTGGAAAGATGGGTGGAAAGTAGGAAATCACTGTGAGAAGAAGAGGTAAAGAAGAAGCTTCTTCCTCAGGACAAGGAAGAAAAGTACCAGGTTCAAAGTTAGAAGAGATGGATAAACTCATCAAGAGTTTGTCACAAAAGGTTGGAAAACTAGAAATCGAGAACAAAAATGTCTTCAAGGAGAATCCTCAAGGAAAAAATCACAGGTATAACTCACAGCATAGGAGGCTTCCTTTATAGATGTTGCAAAGGGAGAGAAAATAACATCCAGGTCAAATCCCGCATCCTCTATATATAGAGAAGGATCGATATGAACCATGGCTAGATGCACAAGATATGCAAGGGAACTTATATTATGTGTTCCCTGAGGAGGAACAAGAAGATATGGCTCACCGGGAGGCCAGCCATAATGAAGAAACAAGAATAGAGGAGGAAGACATGGATTATTATTACAAAAAGTTTGTTGAATTTATGCAAGCACAACTGCATCACAAGTATGATCTAAGGTCTTCTAGAAAGAGGTCCAGGGAGCTAGAACAACAAGAAGCAAATGTTCCCCAAATTATTCCCCCATTGCTAGACAAATGAAAGGGTAAATTGAACCCTGACTATGCCAGGATAAAATTCCCTTTGAACCAAGAAAGAAACATAGGAGAGGGACATGCAACAAAGGTGGCACTTGTTTTCCATAAAAGTTTTGATGGTAATGAAGTTGAAGTAGAATCAAGGGGTATGGAGAAGACCCAATCTACATTTAATCTTCAAAGGGAGCCTGAAAAGGTGAAGATCATTGTCCCACTCGCTGAGCTTCTAAGACAACTTACCTATACAGCTCAGGTATCTCAATTCATGCATCCATCAGTCTCCTCACCCACTCGTGATTATCTGAATCTTCAGGAGGAGAGGCCAATGGTATTTTTTGGGCCACATGTGGAAGAAATTGATCCTTCTACTGCTCCTTTCTATGCGACTCTTGGGGTTGTTGGGACAGGGTCCCCTAGGGTCAATTTTGGGGAAAAAACCAATTTTTGAGGCTAAAATCCCAAGTTTTATTGTAAAAAAGTGTAAATTCTCCAAAATATGTGGTCATGGAGCACATAGATAGTAAAGTGTCATAAAGGGTTTTACCCTAATTTTATGTAAGTTTTGTTGGCTTTAGTAGATCTACCCATGGTCCATGAACCATGGGATTGTATAAAAAGGAGAGTCTTAGAGAGTCTAAGGAAGAAGATAGACGTAACTAAGGAAGAACGAATGTAATGGGTCAGTAGAAGCAAAGAGCAAAGAAGTCTTAGAGTAGAAGAGAGGCTCTGCAACTATGTGCACAGAGGCCTAGAGTAGAGTCTATAGCTGAGTGCGTGGACCCCTACAACTGAGTGCGTAGGGAAGTTTTGAGTATGTAAGAAGAATTGAAGTATCAATAAAGAGATTATTCTAAAAAATATTTTTGTATTGTCTATTTACTTATGTTATGAATGAATGCGGTTATGTTATGATGAAAAGGGTGTTTATGATTTAATAATGTATTGATGTGCGATTTTGCATAATTTACATTGTTATAAGAACACAAGTAATAATATATGTTTACACAAAGACTATCTTATTGCATGTTAATATTATCAAACACTTCAGCAGATCTGGGTAAATACAGACTTAAGGGAAGTTATAGAGGTGTGTAAATGGTTGATTCACCTATTTAGGGTCCACAAAAGACAATCGTAGACCTTCGCGGAGGTATAGACTATGATTAAGATAAGTATATCGATAAGCCCTAAAAGGTGTATCAATTTGTACAAAGGCTAGTTTAGGGCATAAAATGACATTACACTAATTTCTGGGTGTGGTAACTTAGTTCCAACATCCCCCATACTACTTCGAGTGAGACTTTATCTATGCTCTACGGGTTGATGCCGAAAGGGCCAATAGTGTAGGGATTTGTTTGGCAAACTTAACTCTGAACCTTGGTCAGGACCCACTAAGCCAACAAATGGTTTTGTTGCCAAGACTAGGATATGCATTAAGAGATGTGTGATGTCGCATCACTAGAATCCAAAAAAGAAAGAAATTGAGTGATTGGACAAAAAGATCCACGAATTTGTGATGCAAGAAAATTGAAATTTGAAATTGACGAAAGAGCAATGGTTGGACAAATATATGTACACAAAGATACATAAAATTTTCTTTTGTTCCTTCTCGATCGAGATATATGAGTGGATTGCTAAATTGGCAGATGGCCAAGGAAGGTGGAGGCTTGACGGTCCAATAGTGTGCACTGCAGAACTAGTGTAGAGATTGGAAGCCTCTGAAGATAAGATCACACGTGGTGTCAATCATTGTCTTGATCGTGTCATCAAAGGGTTTGTGACAGAATTCGCGGTCGATACCATGGTTAGCTATAGTGAAGTAGAGAAATGCTTATTCAAGGGACCACAAGATAAGTATTTAAGGTTTTTGAATACTTGCATTAAGATGCTCTTGTGTGAAAAGTGGGTTATGCAATTGCGTTGATATGTGGAGCTACGAGAAGTGGAAAGACCTTCAAGGATAGAGGGAGAACAGGCCCTGAATATAGCCCGTTGATGGAACCTCCTCTGAGTGACGATGAAGGAGCAGCATAGACTTCACCGTAGAGCATTGTCCATTTAATAAGGTGAGTGTTCCCGTGAATACCCCATCCACCCAAAACACCTCCATATTCACCTCCATAGCATACACCTTCCCCTACACCACCTCCACCTCCACCACCGTTCAATATGGAGAATACAATGAAGTTACCCATTTTCAAGGGCTCAGGAAATGAGGACCCGGACTAGTTTTGGTTTTTTGTAAAGGCTGTGTGGCAAACTCAGAATCTTACAGGTGATCAGATGAAGGAAGCAACATTGGTTACCATTTATAGGATCACACGCTAACATGGTACATTAATTATTGCACCGATAACCTAATGGCTACTTTGGTAAACATTCAAACCGTGTTGAATAATGAATTCAGTAGGCCCAAGTCTAAAGCACAATCAATCGTGGTATTCAAGGAAATCATGATGAAGCCTAGTGAGACACCCTCAAAGCTAGATCAGATATTGAAATGCAAGATCCAAGAATCTAACATGAATCTTACGGATGGGCAGCACAATGAATGGTTTGTAGCTTCACTCTTGCCTCACCTAAGGGTTTCTTTATTGCAGCAAAAGATTGGGACCCAAGCGGAAACCCTGGAGATTGCATGAGACACCGATTCCTAATGCTTCTTTGGGAGTTCGACAGATTCACTCGGAGTTACAAAATATTTTCCTAGAGTTCCAAAGTCTAAAAAGGGATAGGCGGCTCGGCCTAAGGTGCGCAAAGAAGTTTGGTGTTTGAAATGTAAGAGTCAGGGGCATGATAAATATCATTCCCCTGTCTTCGTGAATTATGTTGCAGGAAGAGGGCCAATGCCTCTAAGGCCAGAAGCTCAAGAAGGCTTAAGTATGGGGCCCGCACTATGGTGCACTATCTGTTAGGTAGTTGGAAAACATGTGACAAAATTTTTTTCAGACACCACAACAACTCTTCTGCAACTTCTACAAATCAGTAGATCACGATGATTGCAATTGTCGTAGTTATGAGCTAATGATGGAAAAAACACCCACGTATCGAATGCAGGCAGAAACTTGGCCTCCATATTAAGTTGTTGGGGGAGCTCGAGGAGGATATCATGGATGTGGCAGAGGTGAAGGTGGAGGAGGACCTGGGAGAGGTCGGGGACAATTTATATGTTACAATTGTATGGTGCCAGGACACTACACTTGAGAATGTATGAGCCCGACATGCCTGTCGTGCAAATAATATAATTAGTTTGATCACACGATAGAAAACTGGCATATATCAATAGCTAGGATGTGAGAAAAGGGGATGCAGCCTCAACAGCCTACGCAGAACCTACATATGATGAGGGTTGAACCCCACAAAGAATATCCTAATGTTAATATTGTGCTACGAAGCGAAATGACAACTAGTGAAGATAAAGGAAAGAAGCCTGAAGAAAGTGAGTGGGTCCGAAAAGTTCTAGAAAAGGAGGTTGGGTTTAATCTGGAGCATGTGAGGGAAAAAATCATGGAAGCAAAGAAAAGCTTTGCCGAGGCTTCTACCTCAAGAAGTCAGGAAAAGAAGTCTGAAGAAATGGACCCATCTATGCTTACCACCTTCTTGGAAACCTGTATGAAGATGTTGCGCAATAACAATGTCGTAAAAGGATTACACGAATTAATAAATAAGCGTGTCAGAAAAGGGATTTCTCCTGAGGCACCACATGTAGTAAGGAAAATTAGTAAGCATAAGGCAAGAACAAGGCATGAGATGAGGCTCACTACGTAGATAGGAGAGTATGAGATGGATCAAGTTATTCTGGATCTAGGGTTAGATGCGAATGTTTTTCCTAAATAGACATGGGAGAGAATGGGGAGACTTGCACTACAGTGGTCTCTGATTCAATTAAGGATGGAAAATCAGCATAAGATTATCCCCATGGGAATATTGTAGGCGGTAATAGTAGATATTGAAGGCGCAAGCGTATTGGCCAATTTTGAAGTGATAGAGATTGTAGATGACAGTAATCCCTACGCTACACTCCTTGGAATATATTGGGCCATTTACATGAATGGGGTGATCAATTTGAAGAAGCGGGCAATGTCATTTGAAAGGAAATCACTCTGCGTAGTAGTACCTTTGGACCCTGCAAAAGGATCGTGCTATACTGAACCGGTCTGGAATTATGAAAGTGACGATGATTTGGACCTAACCTATAAGATAACTATGTGAGATCAAGATTGGGTGAATCTAACAGTAGATGGGCGTATTGCATGGGACTGTGAAATCTCATGTACATTAGATTCTGATGAGGAGTTGGAACACTAGCAGAATAGGTTGCACGAAGTATCTACTCTATGTTGTAACATGATGACTAAATCCTTGTGTTGTGTATCATTGAAGGTAAGGAGTTTTCCTTATTATGATGGTTTAACTAATGTAGAAGACCGTTTTGATGGATGACGCAAATACAAAAGAATGATGAGGGTGTGGTTTGATCACCCAAAAGTGTGATTAACATAGAAATACGATGGAAGGAGTGATCTGTGCGATCACTTAGAAAAATGGACTAATGCTTATGGATTAGAGCCGCAACCGAAGTGGGTGCATTTGTTTTGTCATACTTTAGATGTAATACCAATGAATTGGTACTTGGAAACCGAGCTTCGCCATGGCATAGACGAATGGGATATCTTGCAACATGGATTATTAATGACATTCATCTTTGAAGATGGATTCGAGTGCATTGATGAAGCGTTGTAGGAGGTCAAGGCAACGATCTTCAAAATACTACAAGATCCCTTGGATTTGATTCAACCAGATTGGACCACCCAGCTACGCCATGCACTAGTGTGCTACAACATGACAACTGAAGAAGAAGACGAGGATCCAAGGAACATTAATATCCCAGAGACAGAAGGTCACCTTGAAGTTGAGGGGCCACAGATAGAGAATCCAGATATCAGCGTGTCGCTGAAAACTAGACAAGTGAACAGCGGAATGGAGGTCAGACTAAAGTTTATAGAGATAGGGGACTATTGGGATGATGCTACAGTCGATAAGGTTGATGAGTTGCTCTGTGAGTACCAAGATTTGTTCCCTATAAATTTTTCAGACTTGAAGGGGATAATATGCAATTTAGGGGTGATGAAAATAATGTTGAAATGAGACGTGAAGCCTGTTAAGCAGAGGCCATATTGCCTTAATCCTAAGTACAAGGAAAAGGTCCACTTGGAGTTGGACAAGATGTCGGCACCGGGTATTATTGAACTAGTGGAGGATTCAGATTGGGTAAGCCCTATGGTAGTTAAGGAAAAGAAGCAAAAGGATGAGATAAGGATATGTGTAGATCTTAGGAAACTGAATGATTCTTGCGTGCATGATCCTTTTCCAACACCATTCACAGATGAAGTACTGGATAATGTAGGAGGACAGGAAGCATATTCATTCACTGATGGGCTCTTGGGGTACCATTAGATTAAGATCATGCCAAAAGATAGGAGTAAGACAACCTTCATGATCGAGTGGGGATGTTTTTAGTATACTGTAATGCCTTTTTGACTTAAGAATGCGTCAACAATCATTTCACGCGTAGTCATTGCGACGTTCAAAGAGTTCATTCACAAGTTTTTGGAGGTATACTTTGACAATTGGACAGTGTTTGGACTGGTAAAGTGCCATGTAGATAGTTTGTGCTTGATGTTGGCTACATGTCGGAGGTATTGGATCACGCTAAACTTGAAGAAGTGTTTATTTTGTGTCCATTTCAGAATCTTCCTGAGTCATGTAGTGTGTAGACGAGGATTAATGGTGGACCCTTCTAAGATCGTGGTCATAATTAATTTGGAGGAGCCAAGAAGCGTTAAACAGTTGCACGCGACACTAGGTCATATTGGATACTATTGAGAGTTCATCAACAATTATGCCCAAATTACTTTGTCGATGGAAAATATATTGAAGAAGGATGTTACATTCTGTTGGAGTGAAGAATGTCAGCGGAACCTCGATGTGTTAAAGGAAAAGATGGTCATTGCGTCGATCCTAGTCTTCCTGGATTGGAAGAAAGAATTTCATGTGCATGTGGATGAAACATGTATCATGCTAGGAGCAATACTGACACGGTCTAGTGAAGGAGAATTGGATCACCTGATAGCATTCACAAGTAGGAAGCTATTGAAGGCTGAAAATAATTATTCGAAGACAGAGCATGAAGGGCTAGATATGGTAGACATGCTCTAGAAGTTCAGGAATTGCTTGCTAGGCGGACACTTTAAGATGTACATAGACCATTCTACATTAAAACACTTGGTCAACAAGCCTATGTTGGGGGGGAAATATGCAGATGGCTGCTATTGTTTAAGGAATATGATTTCGAAATAATCGTAAGGCAACGGAGATTGAATGCAGGGCCAGACAATCTGTTGTGCATTGAAACAGGAGAGGAGCCTACTAATTTGGAGGAAGGACTACCTAAAGCATAGCTTTTTGCAGTGTGCATAGCAGACAACCATTTTGTAGACATTATCCAATTCTTGACTACAGGAACAACTCCAGAAGGATACACTAGTCAATAGACGAAGGAATTGGTGATGCACATGATGGAGTTTTCAGTGATTGTAGGGCATTTGTATAAGATGGGATCAAACGAAATACAGTGATGTTATGAGCCTAACTTTGAATGAAATGTTATCCTTGTTGAAGTTCAAGGAGGAGCTGCGGGAGGCCACTATGCAGGGAATGCAACAACACAGAAGATTTTATGTGTTGGGTTGTGGTGGCTGACGTTGCATAAGGATTCCAAAGCGTATTGTAGGGTGTGCAATGCATGTCAAAGAACAGGAAGGCCATCACAGAAGGATGAGATGCCTTTGAATCTGTAGATGTCACTGTAGCCATTTGAGAAATGGGCAATTCATTTCGTATCACTGATTCAGCCTCTAGGAAAGAAGACAGGTGCGTGGTATATCATCACCGCGACTGAGTATTTGACCGAATGGGCGGAGGCACAACCTGTGAAGGATTGTACAGGGGCAACAAAAACGATGTTCCTATTTGAATATGTGTTGACTAGGTTCGGTTGCCTGAAGATTTTTATGAGTGATCACGGTACACATTTCCTTAATGAAACAATCAGTGCACTGATAGAGGAATTCCAAGTTTATCATCAGAAGAGTATTCCATATCATCCTCGGGCTAATGGGACAGTTGAAGAATTTAATAAAATATTCGATAACGCACTAACAAAAGGTTTGAAATGCATAGAGGAATGATTTGGACATGCGCATACCAGTAGTGTTATGGGCTTATAGAGCTACTTGTAAGAAGCTGATTGGACAGAAACCTTTTAGGCTATTCTATGGCATAGAGGCTGTGATGCTTATGGAGTATAGCATGCCTAGTCTATGCATGGTGGAATTCACAAGGATGGCGGGCCATGGATCCTTAGATTAGCGGCTCACATAGCTCACAGAGCTCAACAAAGATAGATTTTTCACTAGATTCCATAAACAAGTTCAAAAGGACCGTGAAAAGGCATGGCACAGTCAACACATCAAACTGCGCACCTTCAAGGTAAATGATTTAGTTTTATTATATGAAAACAGGTTTGCTAAATTTCCAAGAAAATTTCAGATGCATTGGCTAGGACCATATATGATCAAAGAGATTACCAATGGTGGAGAAGTTCAGCTTGTGAAATTGAATGGAGATCCATTTCTAAGAAAGGTAAATGGAAGCTGATGGAAGCCATAAACCGGGGATCTAGCCAAACGAATATATGATCGTACCATAGTCTTAGCACTCTAGGCAACTGCAAGGACGTGCATGACTATAAAATACACTACACAGATTGTAGAGCTACGTTATGAGGGGTCCGTGCGAAACAGGATGGTGTCACGGTGCTAGTAGAAGCGCGAAGGGAGTTGCACTATAAAATAGGAGACTGTGTAGTGTAGCCAGAAAGTGACTTTTATCGTCATTGTTCATGATTTGATAGCCAGATGATGGTTAAGAGGAGTGGGAAGTCGAAATTTAAGACACTTAAGGCTAAAATTAAGTGTGAAATCTTTGGAAATCTTCTGTGCAGTGTAGCTAGAAAGTGACTTTTATCGTCATTGTTCATGATTTGATAGCCAGATGATGGTTAAGAGGAGTGGGAAGTCGGAATTTAAGACACTTAAGGGTAAAATTAAGCGTGAAATCTTTGGAAATATTCTGCCAGTATCGCATTTATGGACGGATTTTGGAGGGAACAATCAAATTTGAATTTGAATTTGCTTATAAATTATAGATGGTCGTCCAATGAGGAACACTTTGCATTCTGAGAATTTTTGAGTTGTGTTGTTTGTTGTGCATGAAACGAGCATTTTTTGAGGATTTTCTTGCAAGCCCCATGTTCGATCAGTATTCCGAGTCTGACTGCAAGCTTATTGGTGAAATCATGTTAGGACTAGGTCCCACAGAAACTGCAAGCACTGGAGGGTCTATTACCTCTAAAGGAGATGCCCCTGAGGTTGTGAGTATGTAGATTCTAGCAACAGTGCCTACAACGTTGAGGTCGCCTATGCTAAAGCCTACGTCGATGAGAGAGGTTCCTAAGCATAAAAAGGATAAATAAAAGAAGTCAATGTCAATATGTGAGTCCCGAGGAAACATGAAGCTACACAGGTGCAGTGGAAAGAAAAGTTGAGCATGAAGGAGAAGGGGAAGGTGGTTTATCTAGAGGCATAGGATGGCACAGAGGATATTGACATTGATGAGGTGGACCCTATTTCAAAATTTCCAGAGTATATCCCTCTGCAAAAGGGCAAGGTGAAGGTCCTGAAGGACCTAGATGCTAGACAATTCTCCCTCAACACTCCCCTATTTCCAGATAATATTACCTTTGAAGGTACGCACTTGGCGTTGGTCCTGCATTTGAAGCTTCAAGACTGGGATTGAGCAGATCTTGAGTGGTTCCCCCACCTTGCTACTGACACCTTCATGTAGATGGTTTTCTACAAGGATTCTAGAGCCACTGCGTTGGAGCCGATGGAATGGATTCGCGGATTCAACAAGTCAGAGCTACTGAACTTGTTATTGGTGTCGCACTACCATCGATCAAACATAAACCTAAAAGTCATCAGACAGTTGTTGTGCATGTTACACAATGAGTGCTTGTGGCTGAATGAGCTGATCCCCATAACCGACATATTGATCCACAGGATCACACTATTACCGCACTCTGGGCTGAATCTGACCAAGGCATTTGGTAGAAATATGAGCGAGTGCAACCTCGCTAAGAAGATGAAGGACAAGTTTAAGCTTGTCAAAAATCTGTGTAGGTATTCAATTACCAACATTACCGTCCCCGCGGTCAAGATTGCCATGAAAATTTTGGCTGGAAAGGTGATGAGAAAGTTCGTGCGAACAAGGTGCTGGTGCCAGTAGTTTCTTTAATTGATCAGTGTGTGGAAGGCATATAGTTCAACTAGGTGTGCTACCTGTGTAGTGAGTTCCTTGTGAACTATAGAGAGGCACAGAACAAAAGTAAGACTTTTCACTATTCGTGGTTGCTGCTCTCAATAGTGCTAGTCACATGGGACTTACCGTAGGATAGCCAATTTCCTCTTATGGAGAAGGATTTACCAAAAGAAGAAAAGTCTGCATCTCTTTGGGCCATGAATGATGTTGCATGAGTGACAGAAAAGTATTCTAGGTGCTGATGGAGGTGATTATTCGCATGGCCACCAATCAGAAGCTGCGATTGTCACCAACCATGTTCAAGCAATTTTCAGGGTACGCAGAGTTCAAGGTGGACTTCTACCATGTTTACATCTGAACGTACAAGGACCCCAACCAAAAATGGTTTCACTTACCCTATCTGGTCACAGATGATGTAATTGCATAAGTCATCAAGCGTTGGACAGTAGACCGGCATGCTCCATCCAATGAGGCCACCAGGACTAGAAAGTTCATGGAGAAGTAGAAAAAGGAACATGCTAGATAGAAGGTTCAATAGTTGGCTGAGAAGAGGAAGAAGGAGCCTGAAGAGAAGGCTCGAGCAGAAGCAGAGCACGCCACAAAATAATAGGTCGAACAGGAAGAGTGCGGCCTCGAAAGGAGTCAAAAATCTCCTTCGCCCCAAATGGAGGAAGAAGAGGGGTCAGAGTAGGGAAGCGGAGACCAGCAGGAAAGCACTCCCTTCCGGGTGAAGTGGTATAGGGAGCAGGAGAAGGAAGGACCGTGCAAAAATAAAAAAGCCTCCAAGTCATCGCTAGATCTAATTAACTTGACAGAGGGAAACTTGGATGATATTGGCGATAAGGTGCGAGACACAACAACGTAATTGTTGCAGTAGTTTGAGCAGCAACAGAAGCAAGCATTGGTTGCCATACAGTCGGGTCTACATGAGTTGTAGATAAAAACAAATAGAATTCAGGCCGGTGCAAGACAAATCAGAGAGGCATCCACTAGTTTGATACCAGGGACCGCTCAAGCAGCAAAGTTGGTTTGGACAATGGATCTCTAGGCAGTCACGCTGCCTGATGGATCTTTGAACGAGGAGGCGGCCACTAACAAGGTGATTTTCAACACTTTGAATAATTTGGGCCTCAACTTAGCCATGCTCCCTAGTGAGTTCCTTCACACCTTGCAAGCAGGTGTGATTGTAGAGATTCAAGCCCAAGAGTAGTGTGCGCTGAGCATGATCAGCGAATATAAGGTTAACAATGAACATATGTTCGTTAAGAAGACAACTGTGCTAGAAGGATGGAATAAGGTTCAGGAGTAGAATGAGTGAACTACAGCGGTGGTAGTCGAATCATGTAGAACAGTTCCAGAATTGCATATACCAGAAGAAGAACCATTGGAGGCCAATATTAAGAAGTTAGCTATAAGCGTGCGTGATGCAAAGATAGAAGTGGCCAATAATTGAACCTTAAAATCATAGAGCTTGAGTTGAATTCACAACCTTCAACTCCACTAGAGGTCAAAGAACAGCACAAGGGAGATGTAAAGGATGGAGTCGTGACAATAGATGCTACGGTGGCAGATTTCATCGCGCTCTTTGAGAAGTCCATGGAGGTAGTCACCACAATCCAAGAGGATCCTAACCTACACAAGTTGAATATGAAGGCCCGTGTATTACAACAGTAGTATGATGAAGCAAGAGCAACAGCATGCACTGTTGCTATATCACAACGATTGGCTACACTGCATGAAGCAAAGCAGTTGCTCGAATAGGTGGAGGCAGTGCAAAGAAAATGAGCGGTCCTCAAGGCCAGATTGGGGCCTTGGCTATACAAGGCCTATGTTATCTTTTACACCATTGAGGGTAATCTTGCGAGCCTACAGAAAACACAACTAAAGATAAAGGAAGATAGTGCAGGACTAACAACAGAGCAGCTAGTGGAGCAGATCAAGTAGGAAGCTACGCAGAGCGCAATTGAGGTAGTAATGGCACAACGCAAGATGTACATGTAGATAGTAAAGTGTCGTAAAGGGTTTTACCCTTCTTTTATGTAAGTTGTGTCGTCTTTAGTAGATCTACCTATGGTTCGAGGACCATGGGATTGTATAAAAAGGAGAGTCTTAGAGAGTCTAAGGCAAAAGATAGAAGTAATTAAGGAAGAAAGAATGTAATGGGTTAGTAGAAGTGAAGAGAAAAAAAGACTCAAGAGTAGAAAAGAGGCTCTGGAACTGTGTGCACAAAGGCCTAGAGTAAAGTTTGCAGCTGAGTGCATGGACCCCTGTAGTTGAGTGCAGAGGGAAGTCTTGAGTCTATAAGAAGAACTAAAGTATTAATAAAGAGATTATTCTAGAAAATATGTGTGTATTGTCTATTTATTTTGTTATGAATGAATGCGATTATGTTATGCTGAATAGGGGTTTTATGATTTAATATTGTATTGATGTGCGATTTCACATGTTTTACATTGTTATAGGAATGCAAATAATAATGTCTGTTTACGCGAAGAATATCTTCTTGCATGTTAATGTTATAAAAAAACTTAAGCCGATCTAGGTAAATACAGACTTACGGGCAGTTATAGAGGCACAGAAAGGGTTGATTTTCCTATTTAGGGCCCACGAAAGATAGTCGTAGACCTTCCTAGAGGTATAGAATCTGATTAAAAGAAGTATATCGATAAGACCTAAAAGGCTTATCGATCTGTGCGAAGGTAGGTTTAGGGCATACAACGACATTACACTAATCTCTGGGTGCAGAAACTTGGTTCCAGCATCCCCCCATATTGCTTCGGGTGAGACTTCAATCCACGCTCCATGGGTTGAGGCCGAAAGGGCTAGTAGTGTAGGGATTTGTTTAGCGAACTTAACTCTGAACCTAGGTCAGGACCCACTAATCCAACAAGGTTCCATGATCTTCTTCTGCACAATTCCATGCTGGATTCTGGAGCTTCTCATAATATCATGCCATTGGAAGTGATGGAATAGCTTGCGCTACATATCGCTAGGCCTTACAAGGATTTTTACTCTTTTGACTCCAAGAGAGTAAAATGCCTAGGAATGATTAAAGAATTGGTGTTGAACTTGGCCCAAATTCCAGGAAAAAGTGTGGTAATGGATATAGTAGTGGTTGATATACCTCGTCATTTTCACCTGCTTCTATCAAGATCTTCAGGTTCTAAGGTGGGGGGCTCAATTAAGTTGGACCTCACTTATGCCACCATTCCAACCTTTGGAGGATAACAAAGGAGGCTATATAGAGAATCCATATTTGTGAAAACTGCCACTTCAGCTAAAGGCTCAAGGAACTCTCCAATATATGGAAAAGAAAGTGATCTACCCTGCTTATTTTTAGAAGAAGATGAGGTCGTTACAGAGGAAATGTTAGTTCATTTAACCTGGCAATTGGAACAACAGCCTGTAGGTGACAATAAAGTCTTGAAATTGTATTTCGATGGAGAAAATTCGAAAGAAGGAAATGTGGTAGGAGTATTGTTGGTATCTCCTAAAGGCCGTACGATACCTCTTTCATTTAAATTAGAATTGGAGGAAAATAACAATGTAGAAGAATATGAAGCACTGTTCCTTGGGTTGCAGACTACAAAAAATTTGAAAATTGACTGCCTGATAGTTTATGGAGACTCTAAGTTGGTGGTAAGGAAAATTGGGAATCAATGCCATGCCAAGCACCCCAGACTGACGAGGTACTGATATGAAGTATGGGACCTAATTGATAGCTCCTTCCTCGCCTTTAACACTCAGTTTCTACCTAGAGAAGGAAACATGATGGTTGACTCTCTTGATGTAGCTGCCAGTACCTTCATGCCTCCCCAAAATCCTCTCCTCAAGTATGAAATTGAAGTTAGGTGTAGACCCTCTATACCTGATAATATCAAACATTGGAAAGTATTTGAAGATGACGAATAGGTGAAACGATTCCTAGAGCTGATTGGGGAGTTTTCTAACTCCACCATTGATCAAGAAGAGGAAGAAGAAGAAGAACAAGAAATTCAAGAAGTCGATCCATGGAAATATGTAGTGGTTGGACACAAATTCTTCCAGCTAAAAGGGAACACTATTCCCCGTGGACTAGTTCCACTAGAAAGGCTCTTTACTAAGGATGACATAGCTACTAAACAAATGGTTTTTGAAACTAATGATCAAGTGTAGGATGATAAAATTGGTTCAAAAGAGGAGCCACAAATGATTAAGTTGTCAAAAGGAATCTCGTTGCAGTATAAACAAAGGTATTTAGATCTCTTTAAATCCTATAAAGATCTTTTTGCTTGGTCATATGATGAATTGAAAGTTCTTGATACTAACATCATACAACATAAGATTCCTTTGAAAAGCAGGATGAAACCTTGTAAGAAGAAGATCAGACAAATAAATCCTCTCCTACTATCATCCATTGGAAGGGAGATAAAGAAGCTACTATAGGCAAATATTATTATTCCTTTAAGATATTCACAGTGGGTAGAAAATCTAGTCCCTGTTTGAAAGAAGAATGGGGAGATACAGTTGTGTGTGGAATTCCACAACCTGAATAGGGAATCCTTAAAAGACAATTACCCCCTACCAAATATGGAAAACATACTATAGAAAGTGGTCGGTTTAGCCTGAATGTCAATGATGGATGGGTTCTCTGGGTATAATCAAGTTACAGAGACAGATTTTACTACCCCGTGGGGAATATTTATGTATGCATGTATGCCATTTGGATTGATAAATGCAGGTGCCACATTCCAGAGATCCATGGACATTGCTTTTGTAGGGGAGAAGGACAAATTCATGGTGATATACCTTAAATATATTACAGTATTCTCGAAAAATGAAGAGGATCACCTTCTACATTTAAAATAGAGTTTCGAAAAGTTCAAAAGGTACGGTCTCTCTCTAACTCCCAAAAAATCTCAATTCATGCTAAGTGAAGGGAGTTTTCTTGGACATATCATATCACGTGAGGCCGTGAATATAGACCCGAAAAGAGTTGAAGCCATCTACCACATTCCACTTCCCAGAAATAAAAAGTAAGTCCAATATTTCTTAGGGAGAATAAATTTCTTGAGAAGATTCAGAGATAGTCAAAGACATCACAGATATGCTCAAGATGGACAATGAGGTAAAGTGGAATACTATTTCCCGTGATTCTTTCAAGAAGATTAAGGAAGCTCTAGCCAAAGCGCTAGTGTTACCTAGCCCATATTATTCAGCTCCTTTTTATATTTTCTCTTTTGCTTATCCACTCATAATTGCAGCAGTACTATTACAAAAAAACAAAGAAGGTCATGAGCAACCTGTTTCCTTTTTCATCCGAGTATTGAGAGATGTAAAATCGAAGTATAATATACTGGAGAAGCAGGCTTACACTTTGGTTAAATATTTAAAGGCCTTTCGCACTTATGTATTGCAGTCCAAGGTTACAACCTTTGTTCCCATGGCAGCAATCAAAGACATTCTGGTGCAGAGGGGTAGTGAAGGGAAGAGGGGCAGATGGATAGTGAAAATACAGGAGTATGAGCTATAAATAAAGCCCACCAAGATCATTAAGGGACAAGCTCTAGCCCAAATCCTTTCTGAATCTAACTTCCAAGCACATGGGATAAATTTAATCACGGAAAATAGTAGATCTAAAGAGCACCAGAGCAGTGTCAGAACATCTGAACAGAAAATTTATGGCAAGTATGAGGGGTCTCAGTGGTATAAAAATGTTGTCCACTACCTCTTGTTTTTAAGATGCCCATTAGGGCTGGATTCCTCTAAATATCGAAGCTTGAGATTACATGCTCATAAATACATTATATCAAATGGCTTACTATATTGGAAGGACCTAGTGAGTGTATTGCTACTGTGTTTAATAGAAATAGAGACCAATAGGGTGATGGAAGAATTTCGTGAAGGAGCTTGTGTGGGACACTATAGCTGGAAGAACATAGCCCACAAAATCCTCAAGGCTGGGTTTTATTAGCCTACACTATTCAAGGATGTTTATAACAGAGTCAGGAGCTGCCAAAAATGCCAGATGTTTGCTCAAAGATAGAAGTTTACTCCTCTCCCCTTGATTGTAGTTCAAATGGAAGAGCTTGTACGAAAATGGGGCTTGGATTTCATAGGAGAGATCAGCCCACCATCTAGCGGCCAGCATAGGTGGATATTGACAGCCACCGATTAATTCACCACTTGGTTTGAGGCCATCCTAGCTAGGAATGCTACAAATGCAGTGGTTATGAAGTTCATCAAAGAGAACATATTGTCCTGCTTTGGCTACCCCTCCAAAATCATCCCTGATAATATCGAAGTCTTTAATTCTGCCAAGTTCAATGCTTTCTACAATAAATACAATATTACTATTGGGAATTCCACAACTTATTACCCTTAGGGTAATGACTTGGTTGAATCCTCCAATAAAAGAGTGGAGAGAATATTGAAGAAAATCATTGCTAAAAATAAAAGGAACTGGGATTCTCAATTGAAATTTTCTTTATGGGAAAATAGGGTAACACCCAAGAGATCCATTGGGGTATCACATTTTGAGTTGGTGTATGGTAAGGTTGTTTTTTTACCTATACAATTAGAAATGCCCGTAGAAAAGTTGTTACAAGAAGCTGAGGAGGAGCCAAGTGCACTAACAAGGAGAATAAATCACCTGGTGGAACTTCAGGAGAGAAGAGAGTAGGTGGAAGCCAGATTGTCTGATTATTAGTAAAAGATGAAGTTCTCTTTATAAGAAAGATAAGGATAGACCTATGCAAACATGAGATTTAGTTCTCAGGAGGGATTTTAGGTGGGAAGACGAGGGAAAGCATGGGAAATTTGATCCATTATGGTTTGGTCCCTTAAGGATTACGGAAGAAAGACAGAACAATTCCTTTCTGTTGGGAAATTTAGATGGTGAATTTCTGTAACTACCAATAAATGGTCAGTTCCTTAAGTTTTATTTTCAGAATTAAAATCGTCCACTCCACACTCATTGTAAATATCCGTTGCGTGTACTGCAAACTATTGATTTAAGTTTTTCTTTAAATTTGTAAAAAAAATTTGGCCTTTTGGAAGTATCTTTTGTTCTAGAAATGACTCCATGCCCAGAGGAGTAGTTCGCAGTGTGCAGGTTCTTAGCACCTTGATGGCAAGGCACTATCCCCAAATGGAGTCAATGTGTATTTGCAGCTCACTCAATGTCTTGTTGTTGGTCAGTGGTCGGGGATGTAGGACAACATGGAAGAAAAGGCCATTTTTTGAGTCTTGGAAGTCAACAGAGCTTGATCCCGGAAAGAGCTTTCTGGTGGTATAAAGAAATCCAGAATAGGATCCTTGGATCAAAATTTACACTCAGTTGAGCTATTACTTTGAAAAAGCCCTGAAAGCATGGAAAGGGTAAAAATGTTTAAGTGTTCAAATAAAATCACAATTGGGCCTAGAGGAATTATCCCATCGCATGAAGAAGAATATATCGATCGATCAGTGGGCCCAGGCGACATATACATCACCGTTGGCGGATCGCAACACACGTCCATATCGCAATTGGTGCAGTCCAAGGGGTCCTCCCTTAAGGATTATCGGTGGAGGTGAAGGTTGATTGTGATATATAGACCAAACTTACCGAGGGAGGCATATTTCTAAAATATAAAGAAATGTGGTGTAAAATAAGGCCTAGTTCACTCCTTCTCTCTCCTCCACGTGGTACTCCACTAGTGATATCATAGTCCTGGCCATCGGCAAGACAAATGGATTTGATTTAAGACTTATCAGTAGTGCTAGGTGTTATAGACATATCCGGGCACCACAACCCCAATCACATATGTCCATAAACCAAGGGCTTCTATGTCCCTAAAAGTGTTGTTTCATACCCTAAAGGAGTAAGGTTAGGTGATTACATCATCTCCCAGAAGTTCTCCATGAAAAACCACTCAGAGCGGGTCAAAGCAGGACCATACAGACTACCCAGTGCTAAGGGTGCAAAGCATCTCACCTACCACATGCAAAAAGTGTAATGCATACTGGAAAGCCCTTCTGTAGGGTGTGATGGGTGAGAGCAGACAAATGGCACAAGCAGTTTGCTAGGTTGAAACCTTGAGCATCTTCTAGAAGATGCTCATTTGACACTTGCCTCCTCGAATTCGCCCAAGGATGAGTAAGAGATCATGAAATCTCCAAGTGGAACCAAGAGCTATCAGAGAGATGACACTAATAAAAATCCCAGAAGCTGACTCACCCCCCTACAAATATCTATATATGGATCCCTCATCCCAGAGATCCAAAGGTTGGAATTTGGTAATTTGCAAAGAAGTGTTGTTGGTTTCTCTTTGAAGACATTGTTGGGTGATATTGCTTTGTATGAGGTGAAGAGGGCTTTCAAGATGGGAGGATCGCGCTGGGTTAGACCAAGTGGTTGTAATCATCTCTTCTACTACTTTTATCAATAAAGCTATTTGCGTTTTCCTCCATATTCTTGTGTATCTCTGATTGTGTTGATATATGCATTTGTATGGTCAATATATATCTGATCCTATATTGTTTACAGTGATAGATCTCTATGATTTGATGGTATTATGTTGTTGTGATTCTATAAGTTCTCTTTGAAGCGAGACAAGTAAGGAAGCAGTGGCGAGATTCTGTCAAAGGGGAAAGGAAACAAGCAAGGAGCCAAGCGAAAGAATGAGGTTGGTACTCTCTACTTATTTCTAATCTATCTCTCATAAAGGGAAATGCAAGTAACTTTAGTTTGTTTGTTTCTAAGATAGCTACTCGTCTTAGTGGGACTAGCAGTTCTGAATAGACACTAGATTTCTTGGTAACACCAGGGGCTGATTGCGATTTGCGATATCGCATATCACAATCAGTGATCACAATGTGCCAAATATTACAAGAGGCGAGACAATAGAGAATTGTTGATTGCGATATGAGGGCCCGGATGTGATAAATTATGAACTACAACCCATAAAATTTCGGGTTCCTGAAATCGGCCAATAAGAGGATTTATTGCGATATAAAGAAAAGCCCCTAACACATTTATTTGAAACCTTAAGTGCTTTATAGATGGCCCTTGGTCTCCACCTGTTTTCTATGCAAAAATTCATAAAAGGGGCTATCAAAGGGAGTGTAAGTCTTAAAAAATCCTCACTGATTCGCATGCTTTAAATGAATTCATCTCGCATCATAATACACTGATAAAAAATGAAAATATCTTTGATAGATTGATGAGTCGAAAGCTGGGTGTTTTATGAGGAATAGGGGTGCTTTTGAAGAAACAAGGCCTACAACACAGTCGGCGTTGAAGTTAGCTTAAACTTGAAGTGACTATGTCAGCCTGTTTTCACATCAACTGCCTTAAATTACCCATTGTAGCATGACATGGCCTTCATAAGATTATTTCACAATAAAGGAATGTTTGACACCTCCTCCTTCTCACTATTATCCTTCTCTCTGCTCATTTACTCCAAGATTTTTAGATCATGTTTAAGAGTTCGAAGAGGAAGCATAGCTTAAGACGACACCCTTCCTCGGCTAAGAAGGAAATCTAATCTGACAATGAAGCCCTCAGCCCATGAATGCTCCTGTAAGAATCAATAATGTCTTGGTCATCTCCTTCTTATAAATAGGAGATCCTAATAGTGTAAAAGGGTTCAAAAATAAAGAGAGAAAAGGGTCGATTCTGTAACTCCTATGATAACTTATAGATCTTCAGAATACCATAGATTGGTGGTGGTTCCTCCTTCTGAACTTTGCATCTTATTTGTCTTGTAAAATTTCTTGTCTTTTTGTTCCTCAGTCCTCTTATTCATGCATCAATAAGCATTGTAATGTCTTTAAACTCTCCTACAGATTCATTTGTATTTACTTACATGCACATTCCTATGTGAGGGTTTGAAATTACGTTTGCAGCATTGTATGATTCAAAGTCTCCTTTCTTCTATTGTTTTTTTAGCACTCCTTTTTTTTAACTCAGAAAGTAGATCAACTTTATGGTTCAAGGCTCATGCTATGTGTATGGACTCCTTGGTGTTGTGAGCTCTATAATTCTGATTTTCTTTCCTCTTTTTATCTATTATCATTTACTTTAAAATAGTTTGATTAAACTGCAAAGTTCTGAAGGGAAAGGTATCCATTGTCTCGTTTTATTTTTGAAATCTACTTCTATGTATCAAGGCTTATATCATTGGCTTACATCTTTGGGAAGAAAAACCACTATCTCGTTTTCATGTTTGAAACATAGGTGATGTCTCTTGTTATCCAAACGTCGTTTGAGAAACACTGATTTGGATGACCTTAGGCAGTGTTCTTGTCAAAAATCCAAGGCTATCTCTAGGGTACTTTCTCTATATTATGCTGCATTTGTGCTACATATGTAGGTTTTATCCACAACATCTTTTGGCGTTGTTGTCGGGGAACTTATTAAATATTTTTTCCTCTAAGATATGACAAGCTAAACACTCTCTCGACAAGTGAACAAATATGTTTTGATTACACCCACTTAAGCTTGGTGACTCCACTACAATCTACTAATATTTCACCATACTGGAATATAGAAGGCCTCACACTCGTTCATACACCTCTCAGAAGAAGGTCTCATTTGTATCTAACCCTGAAAAGATGATTTCCAAGAGAAATTGGAAATAGAAAACCCCAACTACCTGTGCCACCATCTCACCAGCATTTGTAACTGCCCCTTGTAGTTTTCAGCCTACTATTTTTCATCACTCAGGGTTGGCTCCTAAGATATTGAAATACCCAGTTTTCGGTCTATCTACTCAAAACCCTGTGGCCTTGACCCAAGTCCCTCAAGAAAATATGCATCGTCCTCCCTTATTTTAGATGGTTGTCCCAAGCTTTTTTCTGAATAAGTATGCTCCTCTTGACTTACCATAACCCCTAAATCCTTTGCCATAAGACTATTTGAAGTTGTTCCAAGGTTTAATGGAGAATATGAGAATACTGCTCAAAAACACCTTGAAGCTTTTTGTTCCTTTGCTGAGAACTTCAATGTTGAATAGGTGGAGATAGTACTCAAGCTTTTCGTACAGTCTCTTGATGGATAGGCCAGAAAGTGGTTTAAAACCTTACCAGAAGCCTTCATCACCACTTGGGAGGAGCTTGAAACCTATTTTACACAAAAGTGGGGTAAAAAGAGGAACCACGAGTACCTCCTTACATATTTCAATTCTATCAAAAAGAATCCAAAAGAAGACATATCTGAATTCAATAAGGGATTCAACAACCAATGCAATAACTTGCTTACTGAAATAAAGCCCCCTCCAGCTGCTGCTCATTTCACTTAGTTGGGAGCTCTCAAGCCTAACTTTGGTTTGTGTTGAGAGAAAGGAAGTCTCTTACTCTAGATCAACTTCAAGTCGATGCTCTCGAAGTGGAAGCTAGTTTTGCCTCATTTGGAAAGATGGGTGGAAAGAAGGAAATCACTGTGAGCAGAAGAGGTAAAGAAGAAGCTTCTTTCTCGGGACAAGAAATACAGGTACCAGGTTCAAAGCTAGAAGAGATGGATAAACTCATTAGGAGTTTGTCACAAAAGTTTGGAAAACTATAAATCGAGAACAAAAATATCTCCAAACAGAATCCTCAAGGAAATAATCGTGGCTATAAATCATAGTATAGGATGCTTCCTTTACAGATGCTACAAAGGGAGAGAAAATAACATCCAGATCAAATCCCACATCCTTTATATCTAGAAGAGGATCCATATGAACCATGGCTAGATACATAAGATATGCAAGGGAACTTATCTTCTACATTCCCTAAGGAGGACCAAGAAGATATGGCTCACCAGGAAGTGAGCCATAATGAAGAAACAAAAATAAAGGAGGAAGACATGGATTGTTATTACAAAAGGTTTGCTGACTATATGCAAGCATAGCTGCATCACAAGTATGATATAAGGTCTTCCAGAAAGAGGTCCAGGGAGCCAGAACAACAAGAAGCAAATGTTCCCCAAATTATTCCCCCATTTCCAGACAAAGGAAATTGTAAATTGAACCTTCACCATGCCAGGATAATAGTCCCTTTGAAGTAGGAAATAAATAGAGGAGAGGGACATGCAGCAAAGAAGGCACTTGTTTTGCATAAAAGTGTTCATGGTAATGAAGTTTAAGCAGAATCAAGGGGTATAGAGAAGATGCCATCTACATTTAATCTTCAAAGGGATCTTGAAAAGGTGAAGATTATTGTCCCACCCGCTGATCTTCTAAGACAACTTACCTATAAAGCTCAAGCATCTCAATTCATGTATCCATCAGTCTTGTCACCCACTCATGATTATCTAAATCTTCAAGAGGAGAGGCCAATGGTAATATTTGGGACACATGTGGAAGAGCTTGATCCTTCTACTGCTCCTTTCTATGTGACTCTTGGGGTCCGTGATCTTCTTCTACACAATTGCATGCTAGATTCCAGAGCTTCTCATAATCTCATGCTATTAGAAGTTATGGAACAAATTGGGTTACAAATCACTAGGCCTTACAAGGATTTGTACTCTTTTGACTCTCAGAGAGTAAAATTCTTGGGAATGATTAAAGATGTGGCCAAAATTCTAGAAAAAGAAAAAAAAACAAAACAAAACAAAACAAAACAAAACAAAAAATGGTGTGGTAATGGATATAATAGTGGCTGAGATACCTCAATGCTTTGGGATGCTACTATCAAGATCCTAGGGTTCTGAGATGGGGTGGGGTGGGTCAATTAAGTTAGACCTCACTTATGCCACCATTCAAACCTTTGGAGGAGAATAAAGAAGGCTATATAGAGAATCCATATTTGTGAAATTTGTCACTTCAACTAAAGGCTCAAGCAACTCTGTAGTATATGGAAAAGAAAGTGATCTATCTTGCTTATTTTTAAAGAAGATGAGGTTGTTACAAAGGAAATGTTACTTCACTTAACCTGGTAGTTGGAGAAATAACCTCTAGGTGATAGAAAAGTGTGGAAATTGTATTTCGATGGAGCAGATTTGAAAGAAGGAAATGGAGCAGGAATATTTTTGGTATCTCCTAAAGGTCGTATCATACCTCTTTAATTTAAATTGGAATGGGAGGCAACCAACAATTTAGAATAATAGGAAGCACTACTCCTTGGGTTGAAGAGTTCAAAAAATATGAAAATTGACTTCTTGACAGTTTATGGAGACTCTGAGCTGGTTGTCTGGCAAATCAAGAATCAATGTCATGCCAAACACCCCAGACTAAGGATGTATTGAAATGAAGTATGGGACCCGATTGATAGCTCCTTCCTAGCCTTTAACATTTAGTTTCTTCCCAGAGAATAAAATAAGATGGCCGACTCTTTGGCTATAGCTGCCAATACCTTCAGGCATCCCCAAAATCCTCTCCTCAGGTATGAAGTTGAAGTTAGGTGTAGACCCTCTATGAGTGATAATATTAAGCATTGGAAAGTATTTGAAGATGATGAACAGGTGAAATTATTCCTAGAGGTCATTGGGGAGTTTTCCAACTCCACCATTGATCAAGAAGAGGAAGAAGAAGAAGAACAAGCAGTTCAAGAAGTTGCTCCATGTAAATATGCAGTGGTTGGGCACAAATTCTTGCAGCTAAAAGGGAACACAATTCCTCGTGGACTAGTTCCACTAGAAGGGCTCTTTATTCAGGATGACACAGTTGCTAAAAAAATGGTTTCTAAAATTGATGATCAAGTAAAGGATCATAACATTGGTTCACAAGAGGAGTCCCAAATGATTAAGATGTCAAAAGGAATCTCATTACAGTACCAGTTAAGGTATTTAGATCCCTTTAAATCTTATAAATATGTTTTTGCTTGGTCATATGATGATTTGAAAGTTTTTGATACTAACATCATACAGCATAAGATTCCTTTGAAAAGTGGGATGATATTATTATTCCTTTAAGATATTCACAGTGGGTAGCAAATATGGTCCGTGTTCGAAAGAATAATGGGGAGATATGCTTGTTTGTGGACTTCCGCAACCTGAAAAGGGCATCCTTAATAGACAATTACCCCTTGCCCAAGATGGGAAGCATACTAGAGAAACTGGTTGATTCGGCCCGAATGTCAGTGATGGACAGGTTCTAAAGGTATAAGAAAGTCACAGTCCACCCCGAAGATGAGGAAAATATGACTTTTACTACCCCATGGGGAACATTTATGTATGCTAATATGCTATTTATATTGATAAATGCAGGTGCAACATTCCAGAGAGCCATGGACATTTCTTTTTTAGGGGAGAAGGAAAAATTTGTGGTGGTATACCTTGACAATGTTACAGTCTTCTCGAAAAATGAAGAGGATCACCTTTTACATTTAAAACTATGTTTTGATGAAAGTGCAAAAGGTATTGTCTCTCTCTAAATCCCAAAAAATCTCAATTCCTGCTAAGTTAAGGGGGGTTGTTGGGACATATCGTATCACATGAGGGCATGAAGATAGACCTAAAAAGAGTTGAAGCCATCAGCCGCATTACACTTCCCGGATATAAAAAGGAAGTCCAAGATTTCTTAGGGAGAATAACTTTCTTGAGAATATTCATTCCAAATTACGTAGAGATAGTCAAAGGCATCACAAACATGCTGAGGAAGGACAATGAGGTAAAGTGGAGTCCTATTCCTTGTGATTCTTTCAACAGGATTAAGGAAGCTCTGGCCAAAGCCCCAATGTTAGCTAGCCCAGATCATTCAGCTCATTTTTAGATTTTCTATTTTGCTTCTCCACTCATAATTGCAGCAGTACTATTATAGAAAAACAAAGTAGGTCATGAGCACCATGTTGCCATTTTCAGCCAAGTACTGAGAGATGTCCAATTCAAATATAATATACTAGAGAAGTAGGCTTATGCTATGGTTAAAGATCTAAAGGCTTTTCACACTTATGTACTCCAGTCCAAGGTTACAACGTTTGTTCCCATGGAAGCAATCAAAGACATTTTGGTGTAGGGGGATAGTGAAGGGAAGAGGGGGAAATGGATAATGAAAATACAGGAGTATGAGATAGAAATAAAGCCCACCAAGCTCATTAAGGGACAAGGTCTATCCCCAATCCTGTCTGAATCTAACTACCAAGGGGTCTGAGTGGTTTAAAAATGTTTTTCGCTAACTCTTGTTTTTAAGATGCCCAATGGGGCTGGATTCCTCTAAATATCGAAGCTTGAGGTTACATGCTTAGAAATACATTATATCAAATGGATTACTATATTGGAAGGATCTAGTGGGTGTATTTTTACTGTGTTTTGTAGAAATAGAGAACAATAGGGTGATGAAAGAATTTCATGAAGGAGCCTATGGGGGACACTATAGTTGGACAAACATAGCCCACAAAATCCTCAAGGCTAGATTTTATTGGCCTACACTATTCAAGGATGTTTATAACAGAGTCAGGAGCTGCCAAAAATGCCCGATGTTTACTGAAAGATAGAAGTTTTCTCCTCTCCCCTTGATTATAGTTTAAATGGAAGATCTTGTCAGAAAATGGGTCTTCGATTTTATAGGAGAGAAACCCACCATCCAGTGGCTAGCATAGGTGGATATTGACAGCCACTGGTTACTTCACCAAGGGGGTTGAGGCCATCCCAGCTAGGAATGCTACAGATGTAGTGGTTATAAAGTTCATCGAAGAGAATGTTATAGTCAGTCTTTGCAGCCTTCCTCCAGTGATCAAACATGCTCTTACACAAGTGATTTGAAGGTGTCAAGGTCAAATTTCGTGATTTCAGTGAGTCTTCAAGTAAAATTGGGTCACTAGGCATTAGGTCTGGGGTTTGATTTTACCCTTGTTAAATTTGTCCAAATGATGTTCCATGTCACCATTCAGCTGATTATACCATCATTCATAGGGTTTTCATCATCATTTCAAGTTCCATTGGGTCATTTCACACCTTGCTCATGTTTCAGGTGCGCTTATGCCAATGTTCATTTCCCTCTCCTAGGGTTTTGAAGCTAATTTCTCTTGGATGGTAAAATCATCAGAAAACTTGTATCCTAATGTTCATACACCTTCCCCTATCCCTAAAATACCTTATCAAACTCTTCCCATCACCGAGATCCCCCAAATTCTTCATTTTCGCATAAACCCTAGTTTCTTGCTACAACCTAGCAATTTTCTATGGTTGGGCTTGTGTTTTTCCTTTTTGGACCCCTTCCCCTCACTAAATTTATGATATTCCACTTCCCCTACTTCCTAACATTCCTCCATACTTCTCAAAATTTCCTCAAGAATTTAGAAGCTCCCTATCCCCTTCATTTTGCTTCATTCCGGCAAATCCCTTGTCCCACACATCAGGATATGTTTCACTAAAATGATGTTTCTAAGCAATGGAAGATGAATTTGGAAACCCTGAGAGAGGTTTCTGTTGAAAATAGACCAGGGAATAAAAAACTCCTTCACATTTTACACAAGTGTCATGGTTCTGAAGAAATGGCAAAAATACAATTGTCTCGGGAGAATTGATGCACCTCTGGAGCAACCTCGGGCAAATCAAGTTTTCTCCTAGCTCGGTTGTCAAAATTACTTGCCTGATGATCCAAACGATAACTAGACAAAAATATATTTCCAATGCACTATCATGAGCTCAATTTGGAGTTGAGGAAGTTATTCAAAAGTTTACTGTAACAGCACTCTACCTTTAGGCAGCCTCATTTGGCACAGTTCAACCAGTCTTGGGAGATTTGATTTTTGACAGAGAAAATGAACTCCAAATTGCAAAATTATAGTTGGGTTGGAAATTAGACACAAAGAGATTTCCAATCAGCTATCCTAAGCTCAATTTGGGGTTGATAAAGACATTCAAAAGTTTCCCGCAACAGCCCTCTGCCTTGAGGCAGCCTCATCTGGCATAGTTTGACCAATCTTGGGAGAATTGATTTTTGATAGGTCAAATGAACTCAAAATTGAAAAATTCTAGTGGGGTTGGAAAATAGATAGGACAAAATTTCCAACGAGTTATCCTGTGCTCAATTTAGACATCAAGAAGGCCTCCAAAAGTCACGTGGAAAAGAGCGCGATGCACAGGAGGAGGAGCACGGCGGTTTTATAAATATTTTCACTCCATATGGTCAGTTATACAAGTGGCAAAGGAAGGAAAAGGGTCACCCAAGCCATTTTTCATGTTTGTGGCACTACAACTGTAGCTGATGTTTGGCTCTCCACTTTCATTTGGTGACCCTTGGTCGTTCTATCTCTTCATGGCACATTCTATATATTGCATGCAAACCATTTGCAAAGCAAGTTGGTTGGTTGGCTTGTAACTTCTAGGAGATTGTGGGAAAGAAACTTTGTTTCTGCATTGTATATTTTTATAGAGAATTAATGAAAGGCAACGACTCTGTTTCATGAGATTCCTATGGTTGTGAGTGTAGCAAGTGTTTCTCTTATGTTTCATATGTATCTCGTTATGTTTCATAGTTCATTTCGCATTCATTTCTGGTGAAATTTTTCGAGTGAGATCAGGTAGAATTCAATTTTATTTCTCTACCTGTGGGAAAATTTCATGTGCAGTGTTTCATTCTTCTGTTTAAAAGGATTCATGTTGTCCATGCCCTTTTCACCTTCTTAATCAATCTCTCCATTTCTTTGTTATGCTCCATAGTTTCATTTCGTATTCATTTCTGGTGAGATTTTTCGAGTGAGATCAGGTAGAATTCAATTTTATTGCACTACCTGTGGGAAAATTTCATGTACAGTGTTAATTCTTCTATTGAGAAGGATTCACCCATGCCCTTTTCACCTTCTAAATCAATCTTTCCATTCCACCATATTTTAAAACTAAATTGCTATGCTTTCAACCTACCTTTCCTCATGAAATAATCTGTGCCTTCATGTTAAGTTCTATGTTCATTGAAGTCTAGTGGTCCCATAATATCCCAGAAATGCAGTCACTCATAAAAATCACTCCTTATTTTTATTTCCACTTACTAGCCTAAGATAAATAGTTTGTTTGAAAGTCATCTCAGTCCTTTTCGTTCATATATTCACTGAGTGTGACCCTGAGAGAGCCCTCTCCTGTTCTGGTAGGGCTAGCTACCAGACTGAGCGTGGTTTGTGGTTACCCTGAATTTTTCCTTCTTTCAGCCTAAGGCAGATTTAGGTGCTAACAGAGAACATAATGTCCCACTTTGGTTGCCCCTCCAAAATCATCCCTGATAATGTCCAAGTCTTTAAGTCTACCAAGTTCACTGCTTTCTGCAACAAATACAGTATTACTATCGGGAATTCCACCACATATTACCCTCAGGGTAATGGCTTGGATGAATCCTCCAATAAAAAAGTGGTGAGAATATTGAAGAAAATCATTGCTAAAAATAAAAGGAACTGGGATTCTCAATTGAAATTTTCTTTATGGGAAAATAGGGTAACACCTAAGAGATCCACTAGGGTATCACATTTTGAGTTGGTGTATGGTAAGGTTGTTGTTTTCCCTATACAATTAGAAATTCCTGTAGCAAAGCTATTACAAGTAGCCGAGGAGGAGCCAAGTACACTAACAAGGAGAATAAATCAGCTGGTGGAACTTCAGGAGAGCAAAGAGTAGGTGGAATCTAGATTGTCTAATTATTAGCAAAATATGAAGTTTTTGTTTGATAAGAAAGCTAAGGACATGCCTATGCAGACAGGAGATTTAGTTCTCAGGTGGGATTTTAGGCAAGAAGATAAGGGCAAGAATGGGAAATTCGATCCATTATGGTTTGGTCCCTTCATGATTACGGAGGAAAGACGGAACAATTCCTTTCTGTAGGAAACTTTAGATGGTAAATTTCTCGAACTACTAGTAAATGGTTAGTTCCTTAAGTTCTATTTTCATAATTAAAATTGTCCGCTCAACGCTCATTGTAAATATCTGTTGAGTGTATTACAAACTATTGATTTATGTTTTTCTTTAAATTTGTAAAGAATTTTTGGCTTTTGGTAAGTATATTTTGTTCTAGAAATGACTCCATGCCCAGAGGAGTAGTTCGTGGTGTGCAAGTTCTCGGCACCTTGATGGTAAGGAACTATCCCCAAATGGAGCCAATGTTGTATTCATAGCTCACTCAATGTCTTGTTGTTGTTTAGTGGTCGGGGATGTAGGATAGCAGGGAAGAAAAGGCCATTTTTTGAGTCATGGAAGTCAATAGAGCTTGATGGCACCTTCCCCATTGTAGAGTGCAGGAAAGAATTTTCCGGTGGTATAAAGAAATCCAAAATAGGATCGGTGGGCCCAGGATACATATTCATCAGCATCGGCGGATCGCAACACACGTCCATATCGCAATTGGTGCAGTAAAAGGGGTCCTCCCTTAAGGATTATCAACAGAGGCAAAGGCTGATTGCGATATATAGACCAAACTTACCAAAGGAGGTGGATTTCTAAAATACAAAGAAATGCACTGTAAAACAAGGCCTAGGTCACTCCTTCTCTCTACTCTTGATCCAAATCAGATCCAAAAAAGACTGTCAAAAACCTTGACTGTATCGAGTTGAACAAATCCTTGAAATTTCCAAAACAGCGCCTTGAACCAGTGGTAATGGCCACCAACGTGGAACGATGAGGACCTCGGTCAAAGCGCGTTGATCGAGGCCCACGAAGACTGCGGAGGAGGTCAAAACAGCCCCTGGTAGTCTTGGATCAGAAAAAGGAGGCAATTTTAATCCATCGCTAGGCGAACAGGGCTAAAATGGGAGAGCCTAAAGCACTCAGTCACATTGAGAGCTGGAGAACCATGGGAGGAGAACAAAAAGCACTAAAGGACAAAGGCAGGACCCGCGCTCTGGAAAACTGGTGGTATTGATTAGGGCGCCTTTGAATGGTAAGAGGTTTTAGAAGAAAGCGGAGCGATCCCACTCAGTGATTGATGCATGGCAGCGGAGGTGAGAGAAAAAATGTTGTGATCGCGCGCTATCGGTCAAGCAAGTCAACCGCGCTCAACGTGCGTATGACGTTGGATCTGGGGGAGCCCAAATTGGATGGTTAAGATTGTGCCCGATGGAAGAGCGAAACCGACGAGAGATTAAGCCACATTCTAAAGGGATTTGGAGTCCGTTTGACCACCATGGTGGAGAAAGAACATATCCACAACATAACGAAATAAATGAACTGATGAAGCATGTTGGCACTAGTTAGATGGAGACACATGGCCACTTCCTGAATGTTCATGCTGATGCCGAATAGGGAACTCCAAGCACAACTACAGAAGGAGAATCGACGCAGGTGGGAGAGGAGCCGAACAGGCATAGGGATCGAATGGTTAAAGCCATGAACAGAGACAGTCGAAGAAAAAGGGGGGATTGGAGAGGATTCCAAGCGACCAAGAGAGGCAGTGAATAACCCTGAGAGGAGGACTGAACACAGAAAACAGTAAAGCCAGACAGAGGAGACAAAGGGCTGAGCTAACCATAGGCAGCATCGAGCACCAGAGAGCTTTAAGATTCAAGCCTTCCCATAGAGGAATCTGTCTGGATTGGGCATCATAGTTGGCTCTTTCCGCTGTAGACCGAGGGTCACAGAGCTGGTAGGAAGAAAAAGAGTCTATGTACTCTAAGTGGCTTGGGGAATCCAAGAACCACCCTGCCAAGCGAAAATATGTTGTCAGGTTAACTCATATTGAGTCCCTGTATTATAATCTCTCTACTGTAAGGCACAATAAAACAAGGCCACCATTGAAGCTGGACCGGAGACATAGCCCTAGAGAATAGGGTGAAATCCTTATTAAAAATTGTTTGTGGCTTTGTGTTTCTTACTATATTTCTATGCTGTCTTTCCATTTAAATGTCTGTGTATTAGCAATCTGATTGATCCGTTGCTTGAATAACATAGAACACACACCAGCACATGAGTCTTTAATACCTTTTCTTTAACAAATCTTCGACTGAGGTCACTCATAGGGTGATTATCAGATCAAGTGGTATCAGAGCAATATCCTGTAAGGTTAGACAAGCTTGTGTTGATTTAGCTACGCATTCTCACTAGATCAAAGCTCAAATTAGGAGAAGGAGAGTTGGTGGAAACTAATCCTGAAATTGGGAGAGTCTATTCTCGGAGGACAATGTCAGAGGAAGGTTCTATAGGGCCAGACCCTCAATTCATAGAAAGTTTCCTAGCTATAAAGTATATGGTAGAAGAAATTTATAGGGACTTTAGAAAGCATAGAGATGAAGATTGATCAGGCTCCAAATGAGATAAGGAAGAAGATGAGTCTCACTCCCATGACCACTCCAAAGGAAAGGGGAAAGAAGAAAACTTTCCTACACCTCCTAATAGCCCTATGCATAATAAGAAAGCATCTTTGATTAAAGTAGATGTTAAATTTGATTTGCCTATATATGATGGAGAGCTAAATTTTGAAAAGTTGGACAATTGGATTAGACAAATTGATGTGTATTGCAGGGTACAGAACATAGACTCAGACAAGAGTAAGATTCAGCTGACAAGCCTACGCCTAGGAGGCACTACCTTGGTTTCGTGGGAAGGTAGAACCCAAGCTGATATGAAAAGACATGGTAAGACCATCTCTTTCTGGAGTGAATTTGTTGCTACAATCAAAAAGCAGTTCTATCCATTGGCCTACATGCAAAAAGCCATGATGTGTTGGCAAACTCTTCGGCAGTTGAAAGGGAAAAGTGTGCAAGGGTATACTCAAGAGTTCAGAAAGAGAGCATTGATGTTGGGTATCTCATTAGACTCACCAGAAACTCTTTTGAAGTACATTGGTGGTCTGCACAACTACATGAGGAATACCATCCTCATGTTTAATCCCACTAGTATAGATGAGGTATTTGTACAAGCTACTCATCTAGAAGCTAGAGGAAAGAATGGAAATCCAGAAGTTGGGGAACCATCCCAACCCACTGTAAGCAAGAGCAAGGAGAAAAGAAAGCAGAAGTGGAAAGCAAGGAAGGCTAACACTGCACAAAAAGGCAAAGATTCATGCACTCACTGTAAAAAGGAGGGGCATGATGATGAGCACTATTGGATTCTGCATCCAGAGCTGAGACCTAAGAAGTCCGAGGGCAAGAAGAAGAAGACTGCTGCAACTATTTAGAAAGATTTGGGGTGAGACTCGAGAGATGAAACAATCATTGCAGCAATAGGTATAAAAGGTAAGAATTCTGAAGCATCTACTAGTAATTCTGCTCAATCCGTCATTGATGAAGAACATGAGAGAAAAAGACATGAGCTTTTCCATATTCGAGTTGTTTCCAAAAATCAAAAGATTGATACTTTGTTTGATAGTGGCTCACAAGTAAATCTGATTTCTGAAGCAATTGTAAAGAAATTGGGATTAGAAAGTACACCTCATAGGAAACCATACCCATTAGGTTGGTTGAATGATAAAGCACAACTACAAGTGACTAGACAGTGCAAACTCAAGTTTTCTTTTGGGTCAGCATTTGTAGATGAGGTTGGGTCAGACGTAATTCCTTTGGATATATGTGGAATTGTTTTAGGAAGTCCTTACTTGTATGATAGAAAGGCTATTTTCTATAGAGACGAGAACAAGTATCTACTTGTTAAAGATGGAATCGAATACTTTGTAAAAGCTCACAAGCTCAAGAATAATTATACTCTCATAAACTCGAGGACAGATGAAAAGAAAGATAAATTCATGCAAACAGTTCTTACTGATGGTTGTAAAGGAAAAGACACCTGATAAGACCAATATATTTGAGGGCT